>JAUZNJ010029402.1:0-15452 GCA_034780135.1 Jordanella pulchra | reverse complement strand
GAGAGAGAGCGAGAGAGAGAGAGGGAGAGAGAGAGGGAGAGAGGGAGAGAGAGAGAGAGAGAGAGAGAGAGAGAGACTGACTTCCTTTTTCCAGTTCATGTATACTGAAGCTGTTGTTACTGTTGGTTGAAAAGTAATATATTTCTAAGCTTAACTGATCCCCAGCCGGCCCCCAAAAACTATCGAAAAGACAGGATACATGACACCTTTGGTGATACCTTTCCACCAAATGGGCAAAGTCAAAGTTTTACACCAACTTTTTTTCCAAGCATTATTTCTGTTGGCAACCAAACTTAAGAGGTCTCCACATTGAATGACAAGATGAGCCTATTGTACTAGGATCCAAAGTGCAATAATTTAAATGGTACCTGTGGATTCAGTGTTTCAAAGTATAATTTATAAAAGTCATGTTTACTAGCAGGTTAATAAAAAGTTTTCCTAATTACGGATTTTTTTTTTCATAAATTTCAATTAAACTTGTTTGATCATTTTCTGCCTCAAAGGAAAAAACATAGACTAACACTGTATCCATCTTTGATTTATCATCATATATTCATGCTTTATTTGCTTTTTGATTGTCTAGAGAGAGAATGATTTTATTTGGGAATGCTCAGCTGAGGCCACTCAAAATTGATGATTGTGATACTATCTTTTTTTTCAAACCCTTTGGACTGAATGAGTTCCATTTTTTTTTATCCACAGCTAATTAACCTTTATTCAGATTGTGTTAATTCTAATCAAACAATCAAACTGCTTTTGTTGCCAGAAGAATACAGTTGCCTCGTTTTCAATCAACATAATTGACTATCAGCATTATTGTTGTTTGATTTGAATAAGAGTTAACTTAAGAACACCTTTAATAGACGACAAAGATGATAGATTTGATTGAAAAGCAAAATTACCTTTGATCAAACTAAATACGAGAGTAGTTTTCCTAATTTGGAGGCCTTGGGAGGTCTTCTTGTTTTACTGGTTTGTATTTAGTCTGTGATTCAACTTTTGATGATTGCAACAGCATGTGTCAACTGAAATATATGAAAGGGTTATAAATTTTTCAGGTAACGCTTCATTTTAACTGCTACAAACGATTAAATTGAAACAGATTTTGATAGAATATGACGATACACCTCTGGGGAATTTGTTTAGTTTCTTTTTTATTTTGACTGTCTTATGTTTAGTGTTATTTGATTTAAGCAAAGAGACATTTATCCATCTATCCATCTTCTCCCACTTATGCCACCAGATTCATGGTGGGGCTGGTGCTTATCTCCAGGAGACTATGGACGATAGGCACGGTACATCCTGGACAGGTCACCAGTCTGTTGCAGGGCAACATTATCGTTATTTATTTGATTGCGGAAGTAATATAATATATGCTTACCATCCCTTTACACTTATGTTGTTTCTTTGATGCAAGAAAGTGAAAACACCCCAAAAATATTTTAAACACCAAGGACACTTAGTTAACCTCCAAAGTTTGAAAGCCATTTTCCTTGTTTCCCCAGCTACTCACCATTTTGAATTGGTGTACCTCATAGAGTTCACATGAAATGTATTGAATTACTTTGTTTATTGTAAAAAAAAGTGAAAAGGTTAAAATAAAAAAGCAAAAGATAAAGTTTCTTTACCAGGTATCATATTGTCATCATTTTAAACCAGAGCCTTATGTTGCAGAAGAAAAAAAGACAACAGCAACACAAGAAAATAGAATTTTAAGTAGAAAAATATCCCCTTAAAATATGTGTAAAATTGTGCAGAAGGCATGTATCCTTGCTACTCTTCTTACTGAATACAATAAGAGCAAAAGTGTTTAGACAATGCCATTTCAAGGCAGGAACAGCTTGTGGCTCAAGAGCAATAACCGCTCATCTAGATGATATAGCCTGTAGTCAATGAGACGGAGGACCAGGGGCCCTGAACAATGACTTGAGTCATTGTTTGTATTTCAGAGACTTGCTATGGGAAATGTCCACTCTGCCTTCTCCCATTCTGCAGCCTTAAAATCACTGTTTGTCTGTATCACTAATGCTCCCACCCATTTTATTCATACCTCTCTCTCTTGGTCACCTTTTTCAACAGTATGCAATGTCTGGCTTTCACTCAATGACCCTCGAAGTTCCCTCTGCTTCCAAATAAAGCCAGAGTTCTGGGATTGTCTAGAGGGGGAGAAAAAACAACAAGAATTTGTAATGTATCTTTTTCAAACTGTGGGAACAAATATTGACATGTGATTCTTTCTTCCTGTATCCAAACCTTCACTTGTATTACAGCCGTAAAGAAGAGTGGAGAGCACATTTGATGTCGCCAGGGAGACTGACACCAAATGATATATTCCTCCTCTTTCCTCTCCTTTACCGTCCTCCATAAGCGGGCTGCCCTGCTTTTGCTCATGCCCTGTTGTCGATCCCTCTGGTGAGAAAGAAAAGCCCTTTCCAACAAGGTAAATAACCATTAGAGGTTGAGTGAGTGGGAAAGTAGGAGATGGTGAGGCAGGGGGGAAGAGATGCAACTTTGAGAAGGTCATTTGTTGCTTTTTCAATATCCTCTAGGCTCCCGTTGTCCTATTCGTTATTTTATCAGAGTATCTATTTGGCTTTGCTTAAAATGTGTTGACCAGAGAAACTAGGTCTCATATGACTTGGGATATAACACACAGTGTTGTAAGTTTCTCATTATACCTATCCTTTTAATGGAAGGACAAAGTTAAAAAAAAGGACCATAGGAAAATCAGAAAACAATGAATTTCTTTTGTATTCCATCACAATATCTTTTTTCTTAAAGCATTCAACTTATAATGGAAGTGATAAAGAAACATCTTCTTTATTGTTAATCCTTGTCCACTTTCAAATCTAAAACCTGAAAAGACAAGCGTCCGGGTTTCTTCAGACTCCTCATATATCACCAATCATGGTCGAGGGTAGCTTACCATGTATGACATACAGGTTTTATGTACAAATTTAAATTGTTAGATGGATTTAGCTGTCATCTAAGGTAATGCAGTTAATGCATTTTTTTGTAGTCAGAAAAGAGTCAAGTCTGTCTACCAGTCCATCTATGTTCCAAGGTCATACGATGTAAATGGTAACTGAAGGATCAAGATGTTAAGTACAAGCACTGGAATGAACTTGCCTCACAGGGTCCATTGTCGGTTGTTCTGCATCTTGTTTCCTCGTTTAACCCCACACCTAACCCTTACATGTCAGCTGATACAGGGCTCTGATTATCTCACTTGGAGGCACAGATGTCTATCTAGCTGAACTTCAACTCACCAATTCGATCTTACAGAAGAAACACCTATGTAAAACAGGAGTCTAAATCCTGAAGTTAAAAATTGTATCATAGAGTCTGAACACTGGGTGGATATTATCGATCACGGGAGGTTCTGGTCGCTTTGCTTCCTTTCCCTCAGTTTGCTCTCTTTCTCATCTTCTGCCTGCTTACCCCCCTTCTTTCTGTCCCACTTGCCCTGTTTTGTCACCACCCTCCATCTGCCATTCTTTCCTGTTTCTCCTCGTGCTTCTGCAACCATTTCTTTTATTGTCTTTGTGTTCTCTTTCTCCCTCTCCTTCCTGCCCCCTATTCTTTTTCCGAGTGCCCTTTTGAGACACTCAAGGACGAGGTTGATGTACTGAAGGAGAAACAGTGCTTGGTACTGTCCAAGTGTTTGCTCAGCATAAGAGCACCCTTGCTCATTTGTAGATTTCATGAATAATTGATTAAATAATGGAAAACGTAATGGGGGAGATGTTTTAAAATTCAAATTCAAATCAAACAACTTGCTGCAGCATTTACCCACTCCTCAATAAGCAGATCTCTGTGGTGATTGGCTCCAAGATGGCTCTGTGCCTCCTTGGTGTTTACTGAGGCATAGATACCAGATTTATTTGATGGGTTTTGGTGGAGTTGGAAATGCAAAGGTAAGTTCTTGTAACTTTTTGAAGTTGAAGCAGATAATCCCTAAAGTGATGCAACTGGTTTGTCTGATAGGTTTATAATTATGCTGCATACTTTAAAAATTGATATGTTTATAATTGGCTGTATAGTAAATCTGGTTGTGTTCTGTCTTAATGTACATCATTTTTCCCATAACACCACAGACTGGGAGTGTGATAGAGTGGATCCCTCATGTACCGGAGGATAGCATGCACATCCACTGAAACAGGTATAAATGGACTATGTCATTGACTGAATACTGATTGCAGAGTTTTTAAAGCTTATGAGTAGAGTAGGGATTAACAGATAACAGCAAAGGTGGATGGATGGATTCTGCTGTGCAAGCATTTTAACCATTACTCTATGACTGAAGAGATGCCTCATCTCACTGTAACCCCAACTTCCTTCATCTCTTTCCTTTTCTTCATTCCTTCCCAATGTATTTTCTTTTCATTTACTTCATAATTTCACATCTTGTCTGCATCACTCCTCTGCTCTTTCCACCCCAGACATTTTGGTGCCTCTCCCTGACACACGGCATAATACAGGGATCATTAGTGACTTAATGGAGGTAGCCATTTTCTGCAGGGGATATAACACTGCCAATGAGCAGCATCCACTCTCCTAGCCTCCCTTTTTACTCTCCCTTTCTATCCCACACTGCTTTTTTTTTCCTGAGCACTTTCTAACTCTGCAGTGACAGTGACAAGAAGTGCGGCGTGGTCCACTCATCTCATTTAAACTGATATTGGATAGGGTATCAGTTGCGGATATGTGTGTGTGTTTTGACATGGGAGCAGCCATCACTGCCAAATAGCTGCATAAGCGTACCATGGTGTGACACTCTAGAAAGAACAATCACAGGTGGGAAGCCTTACACACACCTGTAAGAAACTTACAAACCCACTCTCACGCACACACATGCCGTAATTTCCCTTCATATCCCTTCATCCGAACAAGTTCCTGACAGTTTATTTTTTGTGCTGTTGTTGCATAGTGACGGGGGGAAAATAGTAACTCTGTGACACTTCGATCAGGAGTTAAAGAATGGAAAACATTTTTTATATCATCCAACTAATATAATCCACAAGTGAACAAACAACTTTTGCAGTCATAGGGAAAAGAAAGTGCACCTTTTCATTTCAAGGGTTTTTTTTTGTATCAGAGTATTCAAATTTATCCTCTACCAACACACCTAACAAGAAAGCATGTGTCATTAGCTACCATTACTCAGTTGTACTTTTATGTTTTTCTTTAGGACATTCTAAAATAATCTTTCTCATATGAAAAAATGGCTTTTCTACACTGTAAGAAACATTGGTATATTCACAATGTAAAGTACTGTTTTTATTTGAAGGAATAATGATATAATTTTTTATACATATCATTCAATTGTATTTATCAGAGCCACATCTGACAACTCCCCTAATCACAATGGGTAACATTTTAGAGAAACTTTTTGGCCAATAAAAAACATTATCAGTTTGTCACCCTTCCACTGTGCTTGATAGTCATTTTGATTGTGCTGTCAAGGTCAAGTTGCTATTCTTTATACCTTGCACTGTGCATTATTGCCTCTAATCTTTCATCCATCCAAAGCACACTGTTTCTGAATCTTTTAATCCATTTTAATGGTAGTCTTGTAGCATGAAGACCTGGGATTTGAATCCCTGCATTTCTGCATGGAGTCTGCATGTTTTCTCCAGATACCTCCAAAAACATTGCTGTTAGATTAGCCTATTTGTCTAAAAGTGTTATACTGGTGAATAGAGACATTGGATAGTTGGATTAAGAAGGTTCTCCAGACAACCCTTGAAAAAAAATGTACTTCTTGCATTGTGTTTTTTTACCTTTGCCATTTAAAACTTTCTTATATAACAACTCTGATTGGAGAATTTGAATGTTGTGCAGTTTCTGCAAGCATTGTATTGTGTTTCCATTGGGTAAATCTGCAAGAAAGGAACAATGCCTACCACACTAACAACTATCAACCATTATTGGACTCTTTAACTACTCGTACCACAGTTCTTCGCTCAAAGCTCTGCCACTTGGCACCATTTCAACAGCTGTCTTTTCAAGAAAAGAAGGAGAGTCAGACCTCTGAGTGATTTCTAAGCATGAATTGCCACAGTTTTTTTTCTAGTCTCTGAGCAATAAATTATCTTAATGCAGATAAGGATCAGTCTTCTAACAGTGTTTTGTCAAATGGTCTTGCACTATAACTTGTCCCCTATTTATTTTCTTTGTATGCATACAAAAACCTTAATTTTAATTAAAGACGAAAAACTTGAGTTTTCCAAGATACCATGCAATTGCAGATTTAAAAATTAAATTTGTAATCTTATTTTGCTTAATTACATCTATGGTTGTTGACTATGGCGCAGTGTTACTCACAGAAGATATATCGTGTTGAAAGCAAAAGACTGTTTGTGATAGGCTTTGCTTTGATTTGCCACCTATCTGCATCCAGGCGGCACACTCATACATTCCTGATCCTCCTCTAATTGTGCACTTTGATATTCACTTGGCAGCGACTCACAAATTGTTGGCATTAAATTTTCATCGTATAGATTTGGCTCATTAATATGAATGAGCGCTGCTGTGTGTTTGCAACAGTCCATCTGTGAGAGGATTCACAGCACAGCGCTCACAGGCTGCAACGTGCAGATTTACCGACTCTGCACAAACACACACTCGTGTACACACACATGTTGGCACAGCGTGTCCGGCCTGAAAAACTGCCGCTCTCCAATTCACATCCCTTTATTTACCAAGCGATGTGCCCTCTGTCCCTGCCTACCTCTCTTTCCATCCCGTCTTTATCTTCTCCTCCTTTAATAGAAGTCTACCCTGAAGTCAGCTCCTCCCCGATCGCTGTCTCCCTCCACAAATCACAGCAGTTAAGACTGAAAGGACAAGAGAGGAAGACAGTTAAAAAAGGAGGAGCAGAAATCCTGAGAGGGAGGGGAGGCATTAGTGAGACTCTCCTTTATTTTCTCTCTTCTAGTTAACAACAGTGCAGTGGGCATCCATCTCAGGCCGATCAGTTAACACAGAGCCACACTGTAAGCGGCCAGTGGACTGAATCAACATGGATTAGAAATGTTAACTTTGCAGAAGAAATATCAGCCAACAGTTTATACAATAAAGGTTTTAAAACGTACCAACAATTAAATGAGACATGAACATCAAAAGGAGCAATCAAGAAAAGTATCATTTAGAAAAGAAAATATAACCTCTTCTATAATATGTTGCCCTGAAGGACGTTTGTAATTTATGCTTTGCTTTTAAAAAGCTGATTGATCAGAGTATGAAAGGTTTTCGTCTCTATATTCATTACGCTCCTGTTTTCCAGAAGTCTAGATATGATGTTGAAACTCCTCCCCTAGATGCCATTATTTTAAGTGTCATTCTTCTTGTTTGTTCACGAATGATTATCTTACCTGCTGCGATTTAGGCTTCCAGAGCTCAAGTAGTTTTTTTTTTTGGTTCTTTTTTGACCCACTGGATGTTCTCTTGGAGTAACTTTGGTAGGATGGCCACCCCTGAAAACATTCACCATTTTCCTGTATTATCTGTTGAGGATGATATCTCTTACTGGGTTTCATTAGAGTCCCATAACCTTAGAAGGGACTTTGTATCCCTTTTCATGCATGCAGACATCACTAAATTGGTGTTTCATTTCGTCTTGAATGTAGTGGATCATGTTCTTTATTTTTAGATTTATCCTATTTCATGATGTCAGACTTTTTCTACTTCACTTATTTATATTCATTCCCCTTCACAGATCATATTTATTATCCCTTGGTTGGCCTGATGTAAATTAACTCAGTTTATTAAAAAAAACAGAGAAACTGATTAATCATAGTTATTTAACTGAGACTAGATCACCCAGGGCACGTTTTGATAACAAACAAGTAGGATATTGAGTTTGTCTTCTGTTTTAATGCCTTAACACGGTCATAGTGCATCATATCTGTGTTTTATAGAAAGGAGGAAGAAAAAACATCAGTGCAAGTAACATCTGTGTAAAAGTCAGCTGCTTTGAACTGTGATTCGTATTGGATCATATCTGTGCGTCATAAAGCATCAAGTGGGTGGTCTTAAGATGGTTTCCAGCAACTTAGATTTAAAATGAAAGGGATTTCAAATTGCCTCCAGTGTGTTTTACAGTAATTGGTACATGAGATTATAAAATAAAGGAAAAGAAAAACTAGCCATAATGGATAAGACAGCAAAATCATCATTGTATCCTTCTGTATAGTCTTTACCTCCTTGTTTAATGAGGTTATTAGAAACTATTATATAACCAGTGGTAACTTAAAATAAAGCTGCACATGTTTGACAGCGCTGAGTGAATAGACCAAATATGAGAAACAGAAATAAATAAAACAGGGGCTTGGAACATCCCAAACCTCTAACACAATCTAAAACAGCTCCAGTGCTACAAATCTCACTTGTACTAACTTTTGGTTTAGTGTTAGTTTATTTTTCCTTTCTATCTCTCCGTTTCCCTCTCCCCTATTCTTTTTGCAGCTGCAGTGAGGTAAACATCTGAAACCCAATAAATCTAAAATTTGCACGAGGGGGAAGAAGCGACACTCGGTCATTTTCTCTGCCGCAGCTGATCATCTTCCCCTCTCATAGCTCACAGCTTTTCCTTCTCTCCTCACAGCCATCAACCACGGCAATCAGCCGAGATCCTTCAGTGAGTGCTGAGAAGGACGGTGCAGAGAGCGTGGAGAGGAAGCAAATGTAAGAGCGCAGCTGCTTGACATCATAGGCCAGAACTCAGTGATCTTTCTGGCTGACGACGCCACCGTCATCATTTTTAATCAGGCTTGTTTTGCATTCACCTGCCACACGGCGTTACTGATGTAACATAACATGTTTGATACATTAAAAATTGTTCATTGTGATGGTGTAGAAAGAGTATCAACCTATGAAGTATATTTGGATATGCTGCTTATTGGAGCCAAATTTACATCCATTTGTAAAAGTATCCACAACTTAAATCTCTTCATATTTTATATTTTTAGTAAATGATTTTTATTTGCCTTTGCAGCATGAACATAACAATGAATATTTTCCTTTACACTGAACCCTTCGTCTCGGAAATACCTGGATTTTAATTTCTTTTATTCTTTCTTTTTTTTTTTATTAAAAACGTTATGAATTCAGGCTCACATTTCTGTTTTTAACCTAAATGTAAAAAAATAACAATAAACCAATAATAAAACTGCATTCAGAAAACCCTCAAGAATTTGACAGTTTACTAAAAGCCTTATAAGGTAAAAAATGTGAAGAATGGTAATTAAAGCTTTTGGCCTTCTTGACACTCTAAACACACTAGGCTGTTCATTAAATTCATTGGTGGCAACATAATGTGGGAATACCTCTTTCAGCAAGGACATATAAGCTGGTATGAGCTGTGGAGAAGACGTACGGAGCTAAATACAAAACAATACTCATGAGGTTTACCAGATCAACGAACCTGAACATACGTCTGAAGCTATACTGGAAAAACCTTTTCTAAGTGTTGGAAGTTCCAGTCATAGAGAGCTGGTATCATACATGTTTCAATGTTCCCTCGCTCTGGTACAGCTCACACCAGTGGTTGAACAATCTTCTCAACACATCAACAGGTTTTGCAGGATTTAGGATTTATGACTTATTTATTTGATAGAGGAGTGTTGAATTAGAGAAATATTTTAAACATGCAGGACAAAGGTTTCCTTGGACTGCAGTCGGCCACGACTGGCCTTTACTAAAGCATAATAAAGAGGCTTTGCCAAGACTTGAAAAATAATGTTTATGCTTTGTCTAATCTGACTGAACCAAAGCTGTTTAAAAAAGAAGTTAATTTAAACATGGAGTTTTTTGTGCATATTTGGTTGAGAGAAAGACCTGCAGCTGGAACTGCAGGACAAATTGGTCCCACAAACTTTTAACTCATGTAGTATGACTTAAATTTCAAATTCTCAAGAAGTATAACATGCAACTGCAAACACAAGCTTTGCAGTGAACTATTAGTTTACCGTTAACTTTTAGATTCAGATGTTACAATTCCTATCATTTATGTAAGGGAAGATACTGCAGAGATTGAATGAAATGCTGGAGAATCGATGGACCACACTGGATCCCAATTAGCCAGCGGAGCTTCAGGAACAAAATGTCAGCACAACTTATGATAAACAAAATGGACAGAAGTGAGGATAAATTATTCATCCTCTCAAACTGGTTTATTACACTGATGCTGGTTTGGATATGGACATTAAAAAGTAAATAAGATTCATGATGAAATTAGATAAAAATAGAGACTGGCTACATTTCTACAAGGACTATTAAAACTCTTGGTTGAGAGCTGCTCTGTCAGAAATCCCTGTTTGCACCAGTTTTAGTTGATGGTGGATGTTTAGAAGTCAGGAAATCTACTACTTATCTCTTGCAACTCAAGTAGCCTGGATTTCCTACCTCTCCACTATACATTCACACTCATGGACCTTAATCTAAACTAAATTTTAAATTAGATTTCATCTAAAAAGAACTTAGGACCACTTAGAAACAGTAACATCTTTTTTATTTTGTCTCAGCTCTCTATTTTTTTATTTTTTTGTTTTTAATCAAGGAAAGACAATTACTTTTTCATGGATATCTTATTACAATGTACCAGTTGTGGTCTTTTTGCTTTATATTGATTGACGAGGCATTTACAAGTACTGGATGACCTTTGGACACACACCACTTGCATAAAAACTTTAGCTACGTCAACTTTTCCGACCTGTGTGCATTAAACAGTTTTATGTGCACCGCGAAGAGCTAAATTCCACAAGATGGGAAACTTTTCATTCCATCTAGCAGAAGCACATATTTTCAGGCCCATGATGAGGCTGGAGATTGGATAGAGGAGAAGAGTGAGAGATGATGGAGGAACCACAAATCAGCCTGAGAAGTGGAAACGAGCAGAGGAGAATGGAGAGGAAGGACTAAGATAAGAGCGGCGAGGCAGGCGGCGAGTGGCCGGAGCACTGAGAAGTGACGGGAGCTGATCTCTATTGATCACCACAGACAGCTTCATTATCAACACTTACTGGACACATGGTGAATTCACAAACTCTTCCTACTGTGTGTGGATGCTGGTGTGTTGGAGTACTTGGAGGAAATAATGTTCACATACTGTTAAGTATTTTTTATTATTTCCTGCAAAGGCTGAAGGCCATTTTTCAACCTGGCAGTTTGCATTTCATTTAATCACCTTCAAAGTGTAACAAAATGTGTATTTTAATCTGGGGGGAAAAAAGACTAAACTAAGTCATTTATTGTGATCAAATAACTTCTTTTGCCTTCATTCTTTTACGCATGTACAGGGCCATTCACACTAAAGGGTATCCATGGTAACAAAAACGGATCTTGTATTGTTGCAGCATAATCTCATACTGAAAAATTGAAAGAAAAAAACATTCATCCAATTACTCTACCTTTATGGAATTCAGTCCAATTTATTGATGTAGCGTTAATACAGTTGGGAAAAAGGATCTGCTTTTAATCATTGTGTCAAAGGCATCTTATGGCTTCATATTCATATAAAATAAATGTATTTATTTTTTATAAGATCATGACAGTTGTTTATTCTAGGATTTAAACCATCAACCGACTTGTCAACCACAAAACTAACTACTTTTATATGTTAAGCTTAATAAATATTTTAATTTTTTATCAATTCTGCATTGATGTGAAGATTGATTAAGTTAAGACAAATGTGTGCTGCCTTGTTCATAAATGAACACTGGAAATGTTTTAAAAGACAAAGATTAAGCATTCCCCATCAACTTAGATAATTGTATTAATTTGTAATTTATCTTAATGCTTAATAAATCTATATTTACTAAGCATATATCTAACAACATATTCATGATGTTTTCTTCTGGATATTTTACCTCTTAGGTATGCTTCTCATAGCTAAACAACCCTCCGTGTTTTAAATGCATGGTGAGACATACTTGGTTAAATGCCTACTGATCCAGGGTGAACTTGAGCAAGGACGCTACACTGGCATCATTCTTCTTTTATTGCCAAAGTATGAATGATCAGGTCCATGATGAGGGGATCCAGTGTCCTTCGGGATCAACTATATCAAAAAGAAAACTATTTTGGAACCATGGACAGAGGCAGTGAACACACCTGCTGTAGGGGCTTATAGCCTTTCTGAGTTCAATTTGTTTCCTTCTCCTTGTCCATATAAAGGCCGTTTCACAGCTTACTCAAGGCTCACAAACTTAAAAAAGAAACACTCAAGTTGTGACAGCTCTTAAACCCTCTCACAATAAGTATTCTCTAGAATCAAGAGAAACCTATGGAGTTTGTAGATTTTTAGCCAACAACTTTCCTAATAATCAGTCCCCATAAGGTTAATTTGTGAACATAGATTCTGGCTGATCCCCCTCTGAGGGACCAAAGAGGCCAAAGAGGAGAAAAAGAAGCTGCATTTTACAAGTGTACTGTACAGAAAAGCCTCCCCCTGTGAAAAACAATTTACAGAACTCTGCTATTAATACACTTTCTAAAAGCTATTAACACCATAACAGCAAATATATTCTCCACTGACTGCAGATTCCATCTTCACTCCAGAAAGACATTTTGTTTCTGCAGTTAAAGTCAATGGAGTAACATATCTCTGTGTGTGTATGTGTGTTGTTATGAGCTATGTACTTGATATAATAATGATATAATTAAACATTTTTACAAATCGGATTTGATTACTTTTTTATAAACAATGTGACTGTGTAAAGCAGAGGCTGGCACCTATAGTAATTGTAGAAAGTAAAACAGTATTGTTCAAAGTAAACCATGTAGTTCATCCAGTTATTGAGTGCATGGTTGAACTTTGTGAACTAGAAAATTAGAATATAAACAAATGTAAATAAAAAAAGGGATCAAATATTTGATTCATTTTTTTTTTATTTATGGATTAGAGTGGAAAAATATATTTAGTTTTACAGATTTATAAAAAATAAGGAAAGAAGTGAAAAAACAGCATCTTCCTAGCCTTTTTACATCCACCTAAATCTTTAAATTTAACAGAATTAATTTTAAGATGTTTTGTTGGTTATTAATATTTTTTTTCATATTTTCATTATCATTATCAGTAGTGATGTTAATTTTTTTTAAAAAGAGTGTACTACACAGAGCATCTGGTTGGTTTTGGAGATTGTTGACATTAAAAAGTGGGAATTCAAATCCACCAAATAACATGGAACATAAAGACTTGATTCATTTTATGAGTCAGCATGCAGCTTGGCATTTATCAGTAATTATGCAGAATTACAATGACAGCTATAGCCGCTGGAAATTACATTTTACGGTTAAATTTGCAAGGAGTGACTGACTGAAAAATGGAGACATTTTGGACACAGTTCTAGTCGCCTGGCAACTGCTTCCTGCCAAGAAAAGTTACACAAACCCATGAAAAACACAGATTCAACTAATGAGGTTTTACTCTGAAATTAATGAGCTTCAGAAATTAAGCCAGTCAGGTTTGGACACACCCTACTAAGAAATATAATTTTCATTTGTTTCTTGTAGATTTTGTAGTTCTTCCAATTAAAGTACTTCAGCAACATTCCTTGCTGTAACTTGATATCTAGTACTGAATTCCTATGCAGAATAATCTAGGATACCCCTGTTAACAAATTGACTAGCATAAAGCTAATGCAAGTCATTTTTAGTTGTTAGCTATTCCAACCGTTTGCTCTTATTCCATTTGAGTAGGACCAGAAAATTCATCTTCCTTCCCACTTGGGGACACCTGTCAATGAACCAGGCAAACACAGGCTCTAGTGTGACTCTTTGTTAAAGGAGCTTTATTTGTATTTTATTTTAGAATTAATAACAGCTTACTAATGCACCTATAAAGTTTTGGACTTCTACCTCACTCAATTCTGAAATCAAGAAGTTTATAGGATGATTATTATTTAATTCCCTTTCGGATAAATAAAATATTTTGAATTGAATTGAATTTTAAATTATAATTGCCACTTCAGAGCTGATGTCCTGTTACCTTGTTTGTTGAATTTGCCATGATCTACACCATCAATGTATACTGTCTTCAGTTTGAAATATACATACTATATGAAAAATTTTCCAAAAGGTAAGAGAGATGTATAAATGTTGGGATAATGATTACTGGCCAAGTAACAGGTAAGGCTGATTAACATCTGTAGAAGTTGAAACCTAGGAAAACTGTAACGGGTGAGTAAATTTGCAGACCCAGAATTCGAACCAGACAACCGGGAAAGGTTTAACAGCTTATTATGGAAATAGTCCATATTGGCAGCGAGGATCAGCGGCAACGGCGAACATTTCTGGGGAAGATTTCCCACGTTAATGTCCAGCACAGGATCATGGAATGTTTTGTTACCAGGATTTTGAAGTTAATTAACCTCAAGGGGGAGCTGTGAACGAGCTAAGTGGAGCGGACGGCAATCCAGTAGGAGAGTCCTTGAATGGGATGATGTTCCCACGCTGGAGATCCAGAGGTAAGAACTGTTTTTCTGAATCAGTGTCAAGGTGGAAGCAGGGGTCAAAACCAGGAGGTCAGATGACTGAGGATAAACCAGTCGGTGATTCAGAATCAGGGTTGGAATAAATGCAGGGGTCAAAAACAGGAGGTCAGAGGACTGAGGATGATCCAGTCCATGATCCGGAATCAGATTCGTAGTAGAAGCAGAGGTCAAAACTAGGAGGCACAAAAAATGATCAGACAGGTCGTAACAGGTAGGCAGGCTGAAAATAGGCTGGGCTAGTCTCACCATAGGGCTCGAACAATTATTTGGCACCAGTCTCTGGTCTAAGGTTGCTTATAAAGCCAGGAGCACAGGTGGAGGTGATGAGAGTTGATGAGGAGTAGAGCAGATGGAGATAATAGAGTAATCAGACCAGAGCTGGTGACCAGATTCATGACAAAAACCAAGGAAATTACATCAAGGACAGGAAAACTAAAAGCCATTAAAGAAAAGGAAAAGAACGAAAAGTCACAAAAACTCAGAAACATTATCTAAGATTATTATTATGAATAATATAAAGAAAAAAAAAAAATATATATATATATATATATGTATGTATATATTCACTAAACCAGGAGCTGAAGACTTGGCCTAATCTGAAGGTCGGAGTTTCTTTAAAAAAAGTGTAAATATGTATGTATGCGTAGGGATGGGAATTGATAAGATTTTCACGATTCCGATTCCCTTATCGGTTCTTTGAAACTATTCGATCCCTTATCGATTCACTTATCGATCCCAATTCGGGGGGAAAAGGATAACAAACAGTTTGATGATGAGCATCAAATTTGTTAACCATCACACGACCATACAAACTTAACAAGGTCAAGATGTCCACAGCAAATGTGCAACTGGAGTAACATTTATCTTTTTAAATAAAAAGTGAATATAAGAACAAACTTAAATACACCAGATGGGTTGTTTAGAATAAAAGAAAATGTCTCGTCGTCACAGTCATCT
>JAUZNJ010029401.1:0-15452 GCA_034780135.1 Jordanella pulchra | reverse complement strand
GTCTGGTGGCTTGGGTGGAAAGAAAACCAGCAGCCACACGGCCCTTTCTGGAACCACTTTGACACCCCTGCTCTACACAAAAAAGAGCAAAAACATACAAAAGTAAATTGAAAGACTCAAAGGGACCTTCAACCATGACAGACTGCTAATATTTACTGATATATATTTTGCTACATTTTGGAGACTGAAAAACCAATCAGTGTTTCAACTTCTTCTCAGCTTCCATTGAACACCCACAATCCAAGGCTGTTTCACAAGAGCTAAAATCAGACACCCCAGGATTTATTCTCGTCAGTTCCACAAAGGCCAAGCCAGGCTACATCAAGCCAAGTCTACGTAATCATCTAAATGCAGGTCTGCAGTTTTCTTCTAAAGACCATGAGGTTGATTACAGATTTGTTGATTCAGCAAACAAAAGTGAACTGACTGAACGTATAAAAAGCCTAATACACACCTTTCCAAACCTTTATTCATTACTGAAACGTCATAATTTAATGAATTACTTTTCATTTTTCTCAAATTAACAAGTATTAAACTAAAAAACAGTGGATAATCAGATATTCTGGTAGTGTCCTGATCTTAAAGTTTAAGATTTCTATAATATCGGTTGTCTTCTTCCAAAGTTTATTTCGTGATATGTTGCCGTATTCATGTTATGTGCAATACTGTAGAATCCCTCCTTAATGTAGTTCATTTTATGTGGCAAAGGTTATAAAGTCGTGAATACTATCCTTATGATTCCAAATTTAGACTACAAGGCATCATCTGTTATCCTTGTTTGATAAACATGTTGACTCTGAATTGCATCGCAAATGTTGGTGTTAATGTTTGCAAAATTGTCCAGAATCAGACAAGATTCCTTAGAGTACAGAATTATATAAGAGATTTTATATGTTGCACAACAAGTACAGCAATGTATAAGAGGGAAACAATTAATTATTTCAAGCTTCTGTATGTCAGCTTTGCTGAAAGAAAAGACCCGTTTGTTAAGCTTTGGAGCTTAGACTGTACTGTAGAGATATTTCCATTTTTTATGGAACTAATGAATTTAATTGATCCAATTTTGCAGAACCACAACAGACTGTGAGTGACAGCATCTTGCTTTTGTAGAGTGGCCAATAAAACGCTCACTAACACTAATATTTGCAATGTTGAAAGCTCTGGCTACCTCAATCTGGGCCCAAAGGTGTGCAGACATGGCAGATTACTGATTGCAAAAGCTTAGAAAGTGGATACTTGATGCCCAGAGCTCATTGAATAAGGATGAGGATGAGTCACAGCAATTAAGTTATTTCTTTGAAAAAAAAAAAAACCCTACCAACATGAAACATGATGTATTTTATGTATTTCAAAGGCCAAAATAAATCACATTGTCGTCGATCCACATAATTTGTGTGCAGACGGTTTCTTCAACAATATAAATAGTTTCCATCAAGGCTTTTATCACGAGCCTGATGGTGTCCTTGATGGCAGTGAGTGAATTAACAAGGCAGATATCGATCTGCTGCTGTGAGTTTCCTCTGTAGCTTTTTTTTTGATGGTGATTTAGAGAGAGGGAGAGAGACAATCAGGGAGAAATGGAGATCAAGGCGATCGATAGTGTTTGCAGCTTTGCTGTGTGGAGAAAGGTGACAGGCCGCGTGAGATGGGAGCGTAGTGACGAGGCGTTCGATGGATCGCTAGCAAAATGCGACCGGTTGATTTAACCTCGCATTGGGGAGCTCTAGGGTCTGATCTCAGCGACACCGCTTTATGCTGACATACAATGTACTCTGGGAAAGTGTCTCTTATGGTCAAACAAGTCTTGTTTAGAAGTTTGATTTCTGAGGAATCTGAATATTTTTTAGATCCCTCCTTTTAGTTAAAGGTGTTGAAACAAGTGAGGAGGGTACCAGACTGAAGAAGTGTTACTGGCACTGAGCAAAACAGACTTAAACATGCTAGTGCTAATGTTGCTTTTAAAGCCTTTTTTGCTTCCTTTGAATTCATTTTCATTGTCTCAGCGAAAACAAATAGCAACTGCATAACAGGCTAAATTTCGCTGACTGTCCTAGAGTAAAGTTATTGGTTCAAACCCCAGTTATAGCATCTTTGTGTGCTCTATGTTACGATGGTATCTACACTGGTAAATTCCATATGCCGGGTATTTCCAAAGCCCTTTGATAGAGACAACTTTTCTTTCTACAGTCATTTTCTTCAAGGTCAGCTGCAAGAAAGAAGAGTCACCAACTAGGTGAACAAACAGCAGTCTCAGCCAGTTTAAAGACCACTGATATACGCAGCAGGTATTATTTACCACTGACTTAAACTTATGTTTTTGGATTAATTCTGAATTTTTCCAGGGACTGATTCAATAAGATTTGCAGCAAAACTTGGTGACAGCGGTTTCTGTGGATTCAGTTTCCACGATTAAGCTCAGACTAAATGTTTAAATGGTTTTGTGTCTTTAAGACACCAGACAGTACTGACCAAAAATCACCTGAAAATTCAGCACTATTTTGCTCAGAACTGTATAATTAAGCTAAAAAGGTCCATGTTTTGTGTACTCTAGAGTGATAAAACCATTTTTTTTCGGTCGGTGCGGGGAGATTAGAGGTCTGGCAACAATTAAGGGGAGAATCCATAACCAGAGTCTAGGACAGGTCCAGAGTCAGAGCCGGGTGATCATAGATCCAGAGAAAATCCAGGATGAACCTGAGAGTGGGGTCAGGGCACAAAGATGGGTCAAAATCCAACACACGCTGTGGATGGTCTGAGACAGGGGTTAAGACAGCCTCAGGTATCAGGAAGCAGAATCGGGACAGAATCAAGCAGGCTTGCCGACAGGAATCAAAAACAGTGGACAACCTCACCGAAGGCTCAGTGGGCAGGTGGAACCGTTGTGAGATGTTTGGGAGCAGAGCAGAGTCAGCCAACACTTGTGCAGATTCATGACAGCAACATATGATGATAATGCTTAATATAAGTTCGCCTTCAACCAACGCTCTCCAAAATCTTGTTTTAATAAACACGCATACCTGTACTGTACATCTCCACACCCTGTCTGTCATCCCTTCATCGCACTCTCCATCTCTCTCATGCATAAACATTAAACTCTAATTTGACCAACTTAGGCAAACCCAAACATTCCACATTCAACGTAATAAAAGCCAAGTGAACTGAATGCATGTCTTACCGTTAGAGCAACACATTGCTGATTCTTCTTTCTGGACCTTTCCAACAATTTTCTGTCTCCTGGATCCCAACGTGCCACCTGAAGGTATAGTGACCAATAGTGCTGTCATCAATGAATGAAAATGTCATTTGTAATTGCAGAGTTGCATAATATATAATGGTGTAGCCAAATAAAAATAGACAATAATACCAAATAACAACAAATGTAGTCATTTAATGAAAAACTAGGTTTGGATGACAGCTGACTGATTGAGCAAGACTCCAAAGTCAAGTCTGGAGCAGTTGTAAAATTAGTTTCTACCCGAGAGAAGATTAGAAATAAGAGAAAATGGTTAATGCAGTATTTTCTCCTAAATCACTCGTAAAAACGAATTACAAGCAAAAATATTCATATGAACCTCACAAAGCTTTAGCACAAGATCTGAACAATGCTGGAGTAACCAATCATAGTTACCTGACTTGAATGGAAATTTCTGCTAGGATAGTAAAGAGGGAAGCTGCATATTCATGTACGGGCCCTCATCATATGGTCTACTGACAGAAGAATGTTTCTGGCAACGCCTCGTGTTAGCTGCAGATCATAAAAAAATATATGGTTCCTTAAAAAGTAAAGTAGACAATATGAAGACTACAGTCATTAAAAATGTCAATTTACTGCAACTGGAGAAAACCAGCTTTCATATCAGCTCAGTAAACATGGCCTAACTGACAGCCTGTAAGAGAAAGCCAGATAACTGGAATAAATACCCCCTGAGTTTCTATGATAGCTGGTATAAAATGCTTGATCTAAGAGGCGCCTTGGATTTCCTACACCAGAAAACCCCAGCCTTACATCAAAGAGAAACTACTGCTGACCTTCCTAGTATGACCCCAACTTTGTCCCTGACACGAGTAACCAGAGAGCTTTGACATTTGCTGCTCTTTGTCAATAGGTCAGGATGAAACCAGAAGCAAAAAGGCAGGTTTGCATGGACACTTATTGATCAGCCCGTCTTGCGGTTTAGCTGTTACAGATAGCTGATAAGAAGGGAGGGGGGAGTGAGGTGTTTTCAAGGAAGCACAACAAAGCCCTCTTCAGTTCGGGGCTTGTGTTTGTCCATCTATGTATCCATTGCTTTCCAATCTACCCCAGATGGCAGAGTAATTCACTTAGCTCCGGCTGTGGATTGCTGTTATCTATGGGTGTTGTGCTTGTCTGCGGCTGCGTGTTGTACTGTGCTATCATCACAGCACTCACTTAAGTATATATCACTGCTGATTGATATCTTGTGTCTGCCTCTAATTGCTAAATTGTTGACCTTTGAAGGCCACTTGCCTCTGTACTCTTGGCTCAGTATCAGGGCTGCTTTTTCAATCAAATGTCTCAATTGAGCCGTGAAGTAAAATCATTAGAAGTGCAAAACTAATGATCTTGGTACATCTAATACACTGCAGATTTATAATGAGGGCTTTAACTGATAATACCCATTGCCCATTAATGCAAAATATGACATTACAATCAGAAATTACTGGGCTTTAATAATTGCAAGTCAACTTATATTACCAAAACAAATTAGTCTATCCAAATTGTTGTTTTTTTTATTCACAATACTATGCAAATATATCAGTTTTAATAGCAAATTGTGCTACTTTCTATGATCTACTACATAAAACCAATTAAGTCAAAAAGAAAACAAGGCAAATCTGGATCTTATGGAACAGGAAGACCAGTGTTTGGAACGTGGTAGGCAAAGAGCCAGTTATGGGATTATTAACAAGGAAGGGTGAAGAAGATGGCACCATGGAAAAAGGGCAACTCTATACTCTAGGGATGCCAGGGAGTTTAAAGCAGATGTTCTTATAGGAGTGGAAACCAGATGGCAACATATCTAGGAGTGCTGATGCACAAGAAAAGGAAAGAGTCCAAAATAAAAAAAATACGTCACATCAGGATAACTCCTGTTATTTTTAGCCATGCACCCCCTTCTGTTACCCAACAGGGTTTACGCACATGAGGGGGTGTGTGGGTAAAAAAGTTTGGGAAAAGATTTGTGTGACTTTCTATTTGAATTAATGTTTTTTTTTAGAAAATAGCACTAATTGTGAAGTTGTGGGGATTTCTATATTAACACTGCTATATTTGCAAGGGTTTGCGAAAAAAAACCCCCCCCATCAATCTGTATCAAATAATTTATTTTGCGTACCTTCAATCTCCTGGTGTTATGGTTCAGAGTCACACTACCATGGGCAGCACTGTCTGTTTTGTTTGTTTAAAGTAGAGGCCACAGACTAGCAGTGTAGTAAAATCCATAGAAAGATAACTTCCTCTATGATGCATCTTAAAATGAAGTGTAAAATGTAGCGTTCTTCTAATTAAATACATTTTCCAATAAAAAACAATCTTATTTATTTCCTATAGTTACAGTTTGAATTTAAATTGTTAGGCAATGTTTATTTACACCTCTTATTGTTTGAGGTAAAAATCTTACTCTAACTATCAGACAGCCATTGCATTTATCGTATTGTGCACCCCCAGCCAGGGGTGCCCGCACTCTTTGCGTCACATGCTGTTTTTATTTTAATTATGTAAAGCACTTTGAAATGCCTTGATGCTGAAATGTGCTATACAAATAAAATTTGATTGATTGATTGAAGATTGGTCATCGATGGCGAGCTGAGCCTTTCTGCCAGGAGTCTGACCTGGTCTATGCCCAGGATCAGGGTAGGAGGCTGTGGCCTGTAAACTGTGCACTCCACAGTCTCAATCACATGCTGAACATTAAATCCTATGGACATCTAACTGGGAGATCCGACGGATACTTAAAGTATTGTTGTGCAATAAAACATCTGCGTATGAGAAGA
This sequence comes from Jordanella pulchra, assembly GCA_034780135.1. Taxonomy (NCBI): domain Eukaryota; kingdom Metazoa; phylum Chordata; class Actinopteri; order Cyprinodontiformes; family Cyprinodontidae; genus Jordanella; species Jordanella pulchra. Next base: position 9,437 of record JAUZNJ010029401.1, on the reverse strand, counting down.
GCTAAATCTTCTGGGAGCAACATTTTCTTTCGGCTTTTGGAGTTTTGTTCAAATGAACTTAACTGAAATTCAGCAGATTGTAAACATTATTCTTATTCAAACACATTTAATATATGGTACCAATGCTAAACTAAAATACTTTTTTGCTGTTTTGTTATTTACCCGCAGAAGCCAAACCTACAATCTTCATTTCTCTAATCCAAACTCAGCATTGATGCTGTGTAGCGTCACATTGGTTACATGCTACACACAGCTTCAGGATATTAATGACAAAATTTAACAGCTTTGGCATGAGAGGCTGAGAGAAACAAAAACTGTAACTCAAACACTTCCCAAGGTAAACGATGCCAGTGTTTGTCTGGGCTCCGCTCTGCTCAACACCAGCAGTCCAAACTTAGCCTTGACTAATCAGGGACAGACATGTGTTTGTAGATGTTGTCGATTCTGTTCACAATTCGGCTGACATAACTTCCTTGTGCTTTCCTCACAATAAAAGCAAATCTACTGAAAAGTCTGTAACAACAGCAGTCGTGCAAACACAGACCCCCGAATCACATCAAAAACACTAAGCACAATGTTTTTCATTAGGAATACACATGATGGACCAACAATGTTGTGCTTGTAGCATGATGGCCGCCGTGAAAGAGTGCTGACATTTACCTGTACAACTTAACTCACACATACTCCCTAAATGAAACCCATTCTGCAAAATACCTTTTTATTGTGCATCTTATGAAAACATTTAGAACCAAAACAGTTAAACGGGTCTGTTGGTTCAATATAAGGGTGTCCTTAAGTCATAAAACCTCTAAAAATGCTCTTTTTGCAAACCGAATTGAGGTTTCTAATTTTAAAAAAAAGCTCCATCAAGTTCAGGTCTAATAGTTACAACCATTCTAGTTTTTGCAGCTTTGATCAACAAACAGCCTGCACATTTTATGCTAAATAGCTCATTTAATAAGCTGTGATGCACAATTAGCTGTACAGTGTTTAAACTTGCATACCTCGTTGACTTTGCAATGGGAGGTAAAACACTAATAAAAAAGTCCTGTGTGTGCTACACAGGGTGAATGGTAACCACTTGAAGGTTTCTTCCAGGACCGCAGTGTATTTATCTCCATTTATCTTCTCATCAACTCTGATTAGCTTTCCTGTCCCTGCTGCAGAAATCCATCTTTCCCCTCTGGGATGTGTGTTCATTGGGATGCCAAAAATCCAGATTCAGTCTCATCTGACCAGAATACTTTATCACAAACAACCTACAAGTTTTTTTTTCCTTTTTTTTTTTTTAAAGACATTGTCTTTAAATTATAAATGACCTAACTATGAATAATCTTAAAAGGGACAAAAAATAATATCATCTCGATGTACTGAAGCTGTCAAATGTCAATGAAGTACATGAGCATAACTGTAAAAACAACATAGATCGTCTCCATATAAATAAGATAGTCTTATAATCACAAAGTCTTTAAAGGCCCGAAATGTGGCCCAGTCCTTAATAAAGTGGCCAAATATGAAAAGATTCAACGGGTGCTTATTACTGTAAGGCACTATGTAAAGCGAAAGAAGCTGTTAAATTACCCAAATTGTGGGAAAACTTTCTTAGATGTGTTTTGTGTTGCCGTTAATCGAATGTTCAAAGGTTTTAAACCTAAAAAATATATATAAAACCACGAAATGTCCAGCTTTTGCTTTTCACTTTTACATCCTTTGTTATTTTGCGTGATATCAGGTCACAGTGATCTAAGCAAACTGGAAGACCTTATTCAGTTTTACATTGATAGAAGTTGCTTTTCCTTCTGCTTAAAAGAAGTTTTGAAATCATTGAATTTCTTCAGCCCACTTCCCTCCCCTGACTTTTAAGATGGTTATCACTGAATCAATAGAGAGAAGAAAAAAAAAACAGCGTTTGTCTGTTGAAAGCTAAGTTGCAGTCATTTTCAAAGGGCTGTTTGTGGCAGATTGGAGTGATTCAAAGCAGGAAACGAAAAGAAAACTCATTATGAGTGGTAGGAAGGAGCAAATTGGTGTGACAAAAACAAGAATAATTCCACATTTGCAGGATATTAAACTGTATGCATGCTTGGCTTGCGTTTGTTTCTCATTATTCTTTAACATCCTCAGACGCACTCTGTAATGTTTTTCATTTAAACCCTAATCAGAATTTCTGTGCACTGCGTGTGCTCTCACCTCTGAGGTATTTCTTCCCACTCATGTTTCTTTTTCAAACTACAGCAGGATATGAGAAATCTAATGTATAGTTTCATTTTTCTGTTGAAAGGTGTCTGGAAGTTTGTGTTTTTCCAGACATTTTTCATCAACCAAAAGACGCACAGAGTTTCTCTCCTTGTGCTAAAATCCTCCTAGAAACAGTTAAAGGAAAAATCACAAACATTTCTTTAATCTGTGAAAGAAAAAAAAAACTGTGATTTCAGTTGAATATTTAATCAAAACTTTAGCCTATTAAAGGTCTATTGCCCATGTGATTGACCAATAAACACTTCATAAGGGTTTGGCATTAATGAAAAGGCTCTTTCATAAGCTTTAAAAATGCACTACAGAGTTTTCTAATAATACTGCCACCTGTGGTCAAAACCTAGAACTGCAGCACTCTTCTGCTTGTTCTCGTAACGCGCACTCGTACTTGGCTTTTTTCACCTTACATGGAGTTGGCATCAGTGTCTCAGTTGAGCTGGATGCTGGTTGCTTTTGATTATCTACAAAATCCATCTTGAGTATAACACTTTGATTGTTTGCTACGTTGGACCCATTTAACATAAAATGAGTATAATGCGTTTAATGAACCTCTTCGAGTTCACTGGGTCCCAGTAAATGTCGCCTTTAATATAAAGGACTTTTGGATCAATCTTCTTTATGTCAAACCAAAGCTTTGCAGAAACCCTACATACCAAATAAATTGTACCAAGTGTCCAACACCGTTTTAGAAGTAGTCACTGGCTAACTAACTGAGTGACAAACCCAAGGTGTCATTGAACGAATGCAAGTCTTAACGTGTATATATCTGTCTTCACAGGAATTTCTACTACATCACTATGCTACGTGACCCTGTGTCGCGCTACCTCAGTGAGTGGAAGCATGTACAGCGAGGGGCTACATGGAAAACAGCCCTCCACATGTGTGATGGTCGCCCTCCCACTCAGGACGAGCTTCCCGCCTGCTACAGCGGCGAAGACTGGACAGGGGTGCCTCTAACAGACTTCATGAACTGTCCCTCGAACCTAGCCAACAACCGTCAGGTGCGAATGCTGGCCGATCTAAGCTTGGTGGGCTGCTACAACATGTCCTCAATGAGCGAGCTAGAGCGAGGCCGTGTGCTGCTCGCCAGCGCCAAGGCTAACCTACGCAACATGGCCTTCTTCGGCCTGACGGAGTTCCAGCGTAAAACGCAGTACCTGTTTGAGAGGACTTTCGGGCTGCGCTTCATCCGAGCCTTCACCCAGATCAACAGTACACGAGCCGCCAGCGTGGGGATCAGTGAAAAGGTTCGGTGGCGCATCGAGGGGCTCAACGCCTTGGATGTGGAGCTGTACGAGTATGCTAAGGAGCTGTTCCTGCGTCGTTACCAGTTTAACCGGCAGCAGCAGCACCAGGAGGAGCGGCTGAGGAGGCGGCAAGACAGGCAGCAACGGCAGCGGCTGCACAGGAACTATCTGGCTGAGCTGCTGAGACTTGGAGGTGGAAGTGTGGCGGAAGAAGAAGAAGAGGGCGAGGCCAAAGTGCTAGAAGAGGTAGTCACCACCGAGGATTACAGTAGCCAGGTGGTGCGATGGTGAGGAGCCAGAGCATCACAATGGACTGCGCTTTCAGTTCCTCCGTGTTCTGCGACTCGGCCAGGACCTCCTGCCCTCAAAGGGTTATAGCGCTACGCCAGACTGCCGAAAGGTGTCTTAACATTTACAATGGATGTATTTGCTAGGGAACCATAAACATTTTATATTTTTTTCTTAAGGCTACATTTCGGCACTGCAGTTGTGGAAAATGTGTTTATTTATTCAGTTGCAAATGCTTTGAATGTTCTCAAGGCAGTTAAGATGTTCCCTAAGTTCTGCAATAAAAAGAAAAAATACAAGACACGAAAAACATGGATGTTATATAAAAAAGCCTATTTATTACATTTCCTAAATGATGACCGGGTCCTTGATGTCCTGTTGTTATCTAGCTCTATGTTGAAATATTGTGACTCTGTGGTGTTTGGCTTTATAAGAGTATCAAAGCACAAACTTGGCAAACTGCAGTGTGTTTTCTTCTTTCTGACTACACTGATTAAACAAGCTGTTACAATTTGACCAATAAAATTGGTGTAACAAGTTGAATACATTTTATTTGACTAGGTTTTCATCAATAGATCTGAAATAAAAGGAGGTCAATTCAACTTCTGGAAGCTGTGCGGACAAGTTTAAAAAAAAAGAAAATAAGATTATGAGAAAATACTAGTAACCCTTGGCTCCATCCCCTGTGCTTAAAGTTTCTATATTTTAAAGCAACATTAAGAAATGTTCAGTTTGTGTCGATTTTGTCTCCCCAGTGAACAAAAGCTGCATTGTTGTGCCTAAAGGAAAACAGTAATTCCCACGAGCACCAGCATGGTAAAGACCATGGCATGGTAGAATCCTGATTTCAGATGTAGTTGGATTAATTACATTTCTGTGTGAAAGATCAATAGTGATGAGAAAGAATCTTATTGTGGCGAAACAAAAAAAAATGTAATTCCGTTATCAGTATGATTAATCCACTTATTTTTAAAGGCATTTACCATGTTTACCGTTTCAATGAGGTGGCATCTAAGCTATTTCCCAAACAGCCACAGCTAAATTTTACCGTTTATCGATGACGTTGGCCTTAGACTTTAGAAGCTAAGCTAGCAGTCGAGCTTGACTCAAGCATTAGCACTGCCGTTACACAAGCCTAAGGTGATTTAAATTACCTGGCAATGCTCCTAACCTTTGTGTTTCTTTTTTTATTAAGATGATATGCAAATTTACATGTCAACCATTTGTTTCTCTGTAGGACATATAAGACCAACGAGGACAGCTCAATAAACATACTTAGTAGTTAAAATATTTAGGTGGGATTCGCCACTACAAAACTATATAGTTGTTGTTGATAGCTTTTACCACAATAATATACAACACAATTGAAATACCTTTGATGGCTAACAGTTAATATGCTCAAAAATACTTTTTTAGTGTAAGATGTAAGAGTGAAATCAGTAAAATCACACAGTAATTTTTTCACCTGAGGAACTCTCCAGTAAACACGTGAATTAACACGTTTTTTTCCACCCTATAAGAATCGTCAATCTTCACATTTCTTTCCCAATCAGGCATGGATGATTAGGCTTTTTTTTCTCTTATTTTTTGTACTCTTGAAGAAGAGGAGAGCAGCGGGCCTGAAAGACAAGCTGTCAGAGCCACTTGGAGCACTCTTACATCACACTGACAGAACAGTGGTATTTGTACCATTAGGGCATTGATCACTGGGCTCTTTGCTTCCAAATTGATCATTTAAACTTCAATTGGCCGTGACTCTGCCGCAGCAGAAAATAGAAGAAGCTGAAGGCTTTTTTTCTCCCTCCTCCCTCCCCGATATGAGAACCGTGCAGCTCGATGGAAGTTGCATTTTCGCTCCAGTAGAAAAACAATCAGGTTTGGAAAATTTCCACAGACAGGAGACCTTTAAAAGTGAGGTGCTGGGATGATTGCCCAAAATTAATATCCTTGTGCTGGCGCCTGTGATACACACTTCCTGACGGCTCTGTGATACACCCTGGAGGAGGGAGAAAGTGTAGCGCCTGGATCAATTTGGAGGCAAAAACAAAATATCCATACACTAAAATAGCTTCTCCATTCCCAGCTGTCGGCTCCAATGGCACAGCATGTAGAAGAAAAACATTTTATAAATCCATAATAGGTCTCACTTCTACCGTGTACACCTGCCCACTGAAGACAGGTATCTTAAAAACACAAATTCATACTAAGGAAGCCTCATCTGGATCAATTCTCCGTTAGCAAAGACAATTTTCTCCATCTCAGCTGGTAGAGGATATGAAGTTTGCACTAAAGTTTACCACCACAACTGAGATACTTCTGGGTTTTTTGAGAGTAGGACTCACGTTATCTAAGAATGTTGAGCCTTAAGGTGTTTTTATCTGAGGAAATGTACTTTTGCAATTTGTCCCCATGGCAGAATTAGACAAGAGTAAAATAGCTGCTTTTAACCTATAGGACAATAAACTTCAGTGTATTTCATGTCTAATAACAACATCAAGTTATTGGAAAGTGGTAGGAAATAGTTTTACGAAATGCAGATTTGTAATCAGCCCCTCAGGATCACTGCTGTGTAGAACGATCAGCTGCTTGTCTTTTATTGTCTCTTTGTAACAGAGAGCTTCTACAAACATTAGTTATCCATTATTTCCCACAGCTGGTCAGTTGGATTTAAGCTGGAATTTGACTAGGCCAATCTGACAAATTAAAAATATATATTTTTCTCTTCCAATCAACTCTGAAAAGTTTCGGCTTCTCTGTCTCTACTAACAAAACAATCCCACAGTATAATGATTCCAGTACTGCTGTACTTCAAAGCCTATTGAGAGCATTTTCAAAATAAAACCGTTCGGCTACAAAGGTTAGGGACGACCTTGAGTTCGTTCATCTGAAGGTGCAAGACACTAAAGAAGGATCCTAGTCTGTTCATTCATTTCATTGGATTAATCGTGATTAATCATCACTTAATATTCTAGTTGAATGACTTATTTACTGCAGTAATTAAGACAAAATGCAACAAATATAAACTATAATAAAGTATACATAATTTTTTGTGTATCATTTTTTTACATGTTCTACCTTTTGCATTCATTTAAAAATAAATGTTTTTTTTCCCTACATTTCCAATGTTTGTTAATTTAGAAACATAAATTTACTGAAAGTATGTTTTTAGATTCATCGATTAGTTGAAAAAAATTATTACTAGAATAATTCATAGCTAAAATACAGGTGAAGCCCTAATTCTTATGGAACATTTTCATGCCTTGGTTTTAGCAGGAAATAACGCCCTGTTTTTCAGACTATGAACTTTATATTTTTTAGCTTCAATAAAATATTTAGATTTAATAAACAGGGTTTGCTCATGACCCAGGATAAATACATATAGAAATGCAAACTCAGCTTTCCATATTCAAGTCAGTCATGGCTCAGTTACAGGAGAAGGGGGCATCCATGTCAGAAATGTTCTCCATCACCAAGTCCAGGTTTGTTTGTTCTAATACATCTGGATCTACAGCGCTGGTGTAAATATTGATTCTTTACCAATCCCTTACTGGGAAATTTATGTGTCCAGGACAACTAGTGATCACAGTACAAATGTGTGTACAAGAATACAATGAAATCAATAAAAGTTGTAGCATTCCTAAAAAGCAGAGAGTCCTGGGGACTCTGTCACTGTGACTGCTTCTTTTAGCTGCTAGAGTCCCAAGAAGAGGCTGACTTTGGTTGTAGAAGATGAGATCTTTATCTGGGGAGGAGCTAGAAGGCCAACCAGGTGATTTTCTGTTCCCATGGGAACACACTTTGCTGCCTCCAGAACAAGCAGTTCCCCTCTAAACCAGAGGGTGGCAGCACTGATACTCTCAGGTGAAATGCACTAATTAAGATTTTTAGGTTGTTCATCTATTTTTCAAAAGCAGGTAACAAAATTTAAGTAATTAATTTATTATTCACATCAGTATACTAACATTACATAAAACAGAACGAATGCTCTTTTAAGAACTAAACTTTGTGCTTTATGGGGAAGTTATGAGTCTCTGCAGTTTGATGAGCAGACTAACACCTCAGTAGTTCAATGCATCTATAAGGCTGAATGTACTATGAGTCAGACATTCCCGCGCTGTTTCTGCAGCTGTGACATGAAAACGTGTTCATGTTAAATGTCAAACCGGGCAAACAATCAAAGCGTTATATTCAAGATGGATTTTGTGCAAACTCAGGAATGCCAGGTGGACAAAGTTAAAAAAAAAAAAAAAAAGAACCTTGTCAACAACAAGCTCGAGCTACAAGGGCGAGCAGAAGAGGCTGCAGTTCACTGTTTTGGCTGCAGGTCATAAACATCATTCATAACTAAAACTCGATCATGCATCTATTTAATTATATATGAAATTAGAAATAAAGAGCCACTCCTCAATTCATTTAATGTTTATATTAAGCTGAACCATAATTGATTTAGAGAACATGATGGATACATGCGTTTGTACATTTATTAGCAATGTACAAACGCAATTCAAGAAAATCTAGATTGTTTTCAGTGATTTTTGTGGAAAGTAGGGATGTTCTGCAGAAAAACTAGTGTAGACTGACCCTAAAGCCTGCCTGCCATTCCTATGATCATTTTCTGGCTCTGCCACTGGTCTACGTCAAATATATCACCCTCTTCTCCAAGTGCGTTGGTCAGTCTCCCAAACAATCCTCCTATCCATGCATCTACATCACCTATTACCGTTAAACTACACTCGCATCACTCTAAACACATCCTTCACTGACCATTAGTCAGAATTTTGGGAGCCGATTGCTGATCACAGCATCAAGTCCATGAATTCTTCAACTGCCGTCTCGTGTACATTAACATTGTTTTATTAGGTATCAAAATTACAGAAGATGAGAAAGCATCATTAACTGATCACTGTTTTAGTGAAGGAGACAGCAGAGATTTTTGACAAAGTATGATGCAGGAATGGTCTCAAGAGGTTTGTAGGTGGCTTTTAAAAAAGCCGTTTTAATTTAGCTCTAGAGGGATTTTGGTGGTCCTACCTTCACGATGAGCAGCAGTTGCTTTCAATACTCTGTCCGCCCGCTGGCTCCTTTAACGATTGATTTCTTTTACTTCAATCATTTTTGAATGATGACTTTATTAAAAAAAAAAAAACATGAAAAAGTTTTACATTTCCCAACGCAATGTTTGTAACAGCAAAATAAATAACTTTGTGTTTTTGATGGGTATTGAATTTTAAACTGGATTAAAGGTGACGACGAACATTAAATATAAATTGTTTAATCTTTCCAAAACTGATTACCACATTGCTCAGCCTGTTTTACAAATTAATCTGCTACCTTTGTCTCAAAGGGTTAGCATCATGCTAGCAATGGGTCTAATTTTACCTCATTGTTAAACATCACACACACACACACACAAATAAAAATATGAATCTGTATTATTTCATCGTAGTTTTTAGAAGTAGACATTTGCGTTTTTAATGACTCTTGGTTTCTTTCCTGATCTGATGTCTAAAATAGAAATTAGAAAATCCCTGACATTAAAAAACAAAGTAAGACTCATGTAGCCTAACCTTAGAATATGCTAGCATGAATACATTAAACAAATGCTCCTTATTTTTTTACTTGAATTAACACTATCCAAAATTAAAC
>JAUZNJ010029400.1:0-15453 GCA_034780135.1 Jordanella pulchra | reverse complement strand
CCAGACATACGAGCTCCAAGCCAGCTCCCATGTCAGAGGATGAAAGAGAACATATCCAGTCACAGTAAGAGAAACAGGACATCACTGAAAAACAAGCCAAGCTCCAAAAACTATAAACAAATGTGTATTCTGTAAATTCTGATTTGACATATATCATTTTAATTTAATATTTTATAGCCTTATAAGAGCAAACAGTAAGAAATACATGTTTGTAAATCAACTTCGGTTTTGTTAAAAAAAAGAAACAAACTTAAAGACATCTTTCCTTCAAGGACTCAGTTCAAAGCTTCTTTTTTTTCTCTTGTAATAAGACTAAAAATGAAAAACAAACAGACACCAAAAAAAAAAAAAATAAAAAAACAAAAATAAAAGCAACATGACTCCTTTTGCCAGTCATTGTTTGAGGAGGTTTCTTTTTTCTGTCTGTAGCGATTGTGTTTCAAAGAGACCCCTTATTCATTTATTTCTGATCATGTTAAAAAAAAGGAGGACTTCATGTCTGTTGATTTGAATTCAGAGCCAACATGATTTAAACTCCGGACTTGCAGAAGGAGGCCAGGGTGTTTTATTACAGAGTCTCTACAAACCCCTCCTTATATACAGACCTCTCTATTGTATATAGAAGAAAGTCACACGTATGGAAATATTCTCTTGTTTGGCTGAGAGACTTTCAGATGGAAAAAAAAAACACCTTTTTTTCTGTTTGAAATAGATTACACATTACACAAGCCATAATGGTGTTTGTGTATGAATTTTTTTCTTAATTCAAACATTCTCCACAACCTCAGCAAGCACAGATTTTTTTTTTTAGCTACACCCATTCGGATTGTAAAGCGAGACAAGCCTTACATAATACATAGTCTATATTTGACCGTTGAGCTTCAGAGAACTCCAGCTATGCAGCAACCCCCATCTTCTAGGTTACTGCAGGGGCTGTTAGACCAGCAGAGCTAACATGCATTCATGAAATAAGGAACAGAGTTTCATTACTAAAAATACTCACAAATCCAAACTTAGGCTGTTGAAAGACAGTCCTTTGCAAAAGCATTCAGGTCCCTCAAACTTCAATGTTTTTGAGAGGAGGTATTTTCATTTATTAGACCAGTTTAAAGTATTGGAAGTTATGAACAAAAAGGGAAACGATGCAGAGAAAAAGAATGTGCATCATATTTCTACCACAGCAAAATTTATTTATGTTCAGGGAGACTAGATGTCTTATAACTTTCTATCAGTAATATCTTTCTTTTGCCATCCCATCCATGAAGCCAGATATTTGCTGTGCATGATAGGTTCTAATGACTGTTTCTCCTATCTAAGCTGTGAATCATTCCACCGCTTTTAGAGGCTATCTGATCCCATGACAGCTCTTCTCAGACAGTCACTTTTTGTGAACAACATTTTTACCTTCGTTATGCAGTTGCTTAACCCAAACCTGTTTTCATGATAATGTTTCCAGTGTTCCCCTCTACTCCTCAGGCACTGGGGACCTGGTTTACAGATCAGATGGCCTGTTGCTTGTAATGAATGTTATTTTGGAATATAAGAGCAGGTAGGTTCCTTTGAAACAGAACTTTGAAAATCCTTTTATTCATTTCCTTCTATTTGCAGCTGTGTATAGCAGCGTTCAATGTATCCCACGACATCTCAATAAAAGAAAAGGATGTCGGTTGTAATTTACTTTTGCAGGCCACTGTATTTATTACTCCTGCTTTTATCAGCTGAGATAGTGGAATCATGGTGATAATCTCATCAACCAGGCAACAGCAGTTATTTTGTTTAATCCACTTCAGTAACTGCCAACCAAATTATCTTGCTTTTAGTTCAATTTATTACTTTCTGTCTTATTAAGACAATGCTGCTGCGGGTGTTCACACAGGTGGCTGAGGCTCCACACTGTGATACCTCTGACTCTCTCTCTCGCGTTTTGGTGTTCTTACGTTTTCCAGCAACTCCCTTATCTGTGCTCCAAAGCACTACTGTAATAAATCAAGCAGGAAGCGGAGGGAATCTGACGTCAGCAGCATGGCCGCTTGCGTAATCTTGACCCTCGAGTCCCATAGTTTTGTCATCCAGAGCATCAGACAAAGTAAACGCACTCTTATCCCCTCCTTTTTGATGGTTAGACCTATGATATCCAGTCTATAGGTTCGTTTCAGCCAACATCTCCAAATTTCTCTTTTCTATTTTAGTTCTTCTAAAGCTTCACATGATACGCTGTAATTATAGCAAACACTTGGTTGTCTTGTGTAACATGTCTGTCTGTGTCAAATACGGTGAGAGAAAGAAAAGAGGTCTTGCTGGGGGAATAATTCACTGAAATTGTAGGAGAGTTGACAGACGGGTAAGAAAATGACCTTCACAACTCATCCAGTGTGGCAGGCGGAGTGCTATCACAATTCATCACTGCGACACCTAAGTGCTTATTGTTTGTCAGTATCAGTTTTCAGCCGTGCTTTTACAACCTGCTGTGACGTCTACTCGTGTCTGTGCAGCTGATAGAAGACGGCTCCACTGCTCACTTCCAGTTTCTCTCACGTAGCAGAGGACCATGAATTTCATCTATGCCCCAACATCAATGAGAGACGGCTGTAAAAATGCATATACAGGAAGCTGTTTTATTTTCTAAACTCCTAAGTCTAACCGTATTTTGCGAAGGTAATTTAATGCTATTTACCCAGTATGTCTTCGTTTTGTTTGTTCACAGGCAGGGCAGTACAAAAGTTGGACTAATGTAGAGTTTATTGAAGGTGTGTTTAAATACTGCCTACCTTACCGCACCTACAAGGCTCACAGTCGGAGTTTTTTTTAGTTTCAACAGGATGTTAACCTTAAGGATAAACAGAGCTTCCAGCTGCATGTAGTACCTGTTTAAATGGAGAAAAGTTAAAGGGATGGTTCAGGATTTCTGAAATGAGATTTAAGATTAGTTGGTCAAAGCGACTGAAGACAAAAAAAACAAAAAAACAACAACAACAAAAAAAACAGACCTTTATCATGTTAAAACAACTTTTTATTGTGTAACTCTAATTACATTAAACTAGAAAATACACACAATTCTGTTATTATAATTACACTATATTTAGTAATTCGGGGTAATTGAAAGGAGCTTCTGTTTAAAACAATTAAAAGCAGATCAGTGACTCTGGGTCTTTATTCGGTACAAAATAAATAAAATAATAAATTTAGGTTTGATGTTCCTGAGATGCTAAAGGTGACAAGTCCAAGGGGGATCAAGCAAAGGCTGATTTTACTATCTTAAAACAACTTCCTGCACCTTTCAACCATCGATGCATTTACATTTAGTTCTAATTTCCACACAAATGCTGATAATTATTTTATTTAGGAAGCTGTAGTTCATGCTCCACCAAAGCATCTCACTGTGTGAAACTCTTGCTCTGAACACAACAGTACCAGATTATCTAATAAGTATTATCTAATAAAGTAAAAGTCACGTTTTCACTAAGATAAAAGTATGTTAGAGGGATTTTTTTTTATGGTGATTAATTTGCCTTTTAGACAGTTTCTCCAGCTGTATACGCTATGCATATTCCTCCCACAGAAGATCCCTGGCGGGACGCCGCCTCCAGCCTTCATTTCCTGTGTAGATAACAACCAAATGCTGCAACGATTTATTAAACAGACAGAGTTGGATTGTAACTTGTTACATTACGTTATAGTTATTTAAGTAACTCTGGCAAAAACATGGTTTTAGTAGTAGCTTTAATGCGCAATACTTTAATATTATATTAATGAAACAATATATTTACTCTTACTTGAGTAGAATGTTACTCATTGGCTTCTTCATTCATTCTGAATAACTTCAATAAACAACAAACAAACTTGCTTGAAAAAATAAAGTTCTCCAGACAAAACACACAGTTAATGTTTATGTCAAAATGACCTTTTTTGCACACAGGCTTACTTAAACCTACAGTGTCATTGGGTTGGTCAAACTAACACACAGTAAGGAGTAAATATAGTGACTCTAGGTAGTGGTTTTATAAATTTTATGTTAGGTTTGAAAAACTCTTTCTTCTGCCTGGATTTGTTGTTTTTTAAAAACATGATTGGTTTGTCTCAGTTTTTTTTAAAAATCATATCTCTTAAATGCCAGAATTTACACATAATTTAACATCTTGGTTGTATCTTTATTACATAATTGTAAATATCTGATGTTCTGATAAATTGTTCAGTACTTTAGGAGCCTTGGTACCAAATACTTTTTCTACTTTTACTTGAGTAAAAGTATAATAGAGTAGTTTAACTCTTACTTAAGAGCAGTTTTTGGATCCTCCCCCCTCCTTTGCTCAGTGTATGATGTATGAAGAGTGGAGCATTTTTATGACCGTAGAAGTCAGTTTTGATCTGGGGCCTCTTTTAGTCTAGCTGCTAATCTGGATTTCAACAGAACAAAGACTTCAAAGCAGGTTTTATACCACAGGTAAGATATAAACTGTTTGTACGACGTTACTTTAAAAATCCAAAACCTTAAACATGATCTGGGGTCATAGCATCTTATTTATTTATTTTTTTTGCCAACCAAATAAACATCTTTCCTCTGAACCCACAGTGCTCCATCTTACATGAAGCTGTGAGGGAACCTGAGAATGTCAACCAGACTGACATTTATCTCCAACACCCCCCGCCTCCTTTCTTTTCTTTTTTTCTTTCTCATCCATGTTCAGGTAAAAGCTGGCTCTGCTCTCAGGATGCAGAAATGCCACAAGGCCGGTTATTTATAGTCGCATGACGCATGATGTGTCTCATGTGTGCTCTGCAGGACCCTCGGCTGGAGACGTCGCTTCCTGGCTCTCCAACAACCATGGATGTTGTTGCCACAGAAACAGCACGTGTTGACATCACAGGGCTGGAAGCTATCTGCTGTGGAGACCAAAAAGCCAAAGCCTGATCACCACCTAACCCCTCAGAGGTCTGTGAGAGGCTGTTAACCTCCAGCTATGAGTTTATGGACCCAAGCTGAAAAATACTGGACATCAGAAACAAAAAAACGAGCTGTATGCGTTCAGACCCGTGTGTTTTGGAAAGAAACTCATGACGTGCACTGAAGCACGTGCTTCTATCTGTCTGTTTAATGGCTGCATCCCTGAAACCGCGTCAGATGAACTTTGCTCTGTTGTTAACATTTTACAGGGGAATAAACATGCTGCGTGGACAAGTATGATGAGTTGGGGGGGAATTTATTTTTTAATTATGACCTTTCTTAAAAAAGGGAAATTCCTCACCTGTATTGTTTGCTGTCATAAACAGAAACAATCTGGAGGCCCATCTCATTACTGAGGGAGTAATGTCTGCTATCGTGACTAATGTCTATGAATGTGTCAGGTCCATCATTATGAGACATTTGGGGTATTTAAGCCCATAATAGACTCCATTTAGGACAGGATGAGGTGAAAAACTCAAAGGCAGGTCCGACCACACTCCAGTAGTGTAAGACAGGGATTTTGGACGCTGAAGAAAAGTCTATGCAGTCCGTCTCAAACAGGCCTGTACTTACAGTTCTTGGCGGAAAAGCCAACACATGTTCTGCTTTTACCTGACGAATGTCCTTATGAAGGCATCAAAGCAAATAATAAAATACAATCTGCCTCACAGATAAAGACGCAAAATGGGGAACACGGGTTATCTGATTAAAAGCAACACTGAGGAAATTAATTTAACAACTGTTTGTGTTCTAGTTGGTTTATATTAGTCTACAATAAAGCTTGAATTATCACAGGTTTCTGTTTTTTTCTATAGGCTTTAGTAAGAAGACCTACTTTTACAGTAAATACACCTCAGCATGATACCATCTAGAGTAAATGAGACTGATTTGGATGTATCTGGTGGAAGTTGGTTGTAAACTTTCACAAGAAGCATACTGCAAATCCTTTTCCATCAACTATGTCCAATACAGCTAGAGGCATGAACCAGATCCTGGAATATTTATAGTGGAGTTAAGGTCCCATTCAGTCTGCCAGCTGCTTAATAAAAGCCCTTAGTGTCTAATTAAGAATATACCCAATCTGTTCTAATCAAGAATATACCAAAAATATAGACACAAAATGACTAAAATGGTAAAAAGACATAGCAGAAAATCTGCAAAGAAGGACATATCAACTGAGCAATATGAGATTAAAAAAAAGAACTTTAACTGCAACTAAACAATAAATATGACTAAAGGTTCTTCATGCAGTTTGTTTTCCTCACATGTGAAAGTTGAGAGCAACAGCAGTTAAACCCAGAGATCTCTATCAATAGCTGCCTTAACCTTTTAACACTTCATGAACATTTAAACCTTTGTTTCTTTTACATTGAGGAATTATATCTACAGAGGCTGAGAATTGACAATGATTCAATGTCCTTCCTGTGGGCAACAGCTACTGAAAATAGTTGGATATATAAGTAAAGTGGGAGAAAAGGCCTAATATTACAGTTGTTTATGTGAGGACTTTCTGGAATTTTTGTCACTCTACCATGTTTATATATGAGGTGACTATGTGACTGAAGACAGGTTTAATTCTCAGTGTTTATCAGTCAGGAAGATCTTTGGCAGTGCACTTCCTCCAGGCTCCACTTCTTGTGTAAATTAATGTATTTTTTTGGTAGTAAATAACCATCTGATACAAATTACAGTTCATATGTGAATATTCGCATCACTGCACTTTTTCCACATTTAAGCCTTGTTCCAAATAGTGTTGGACTAATCTCTTTCCTAAAAATCCTACACAAAATATTCCATTAAGACAATGTGATTTTTTTTAACATGTTGCAAATCTAATAAATATAGAAAAATAAGAAATCCCATTTACACAAATATTGACAGCCTTTACCATGAAGCATACTGTTTCCTTGAATCACCCTTGAAATGTTTTCTCAGCTTAAATGGAGTCTATCTGTGGTAAATGAAGTTTATTTCACATGGTTATGAAAGGCAGAAGTAGTTTGAATATAGCCTCAGACAATCCTATTGTCACTCTGTAAGGTAGACTGGCCAGAGGAAAGCCACTGCCTCATAAAAGGCATATGGCAGCCATTCTGCTGTTCGCCCCAAAGGCATCCAAATCTTTGCTGTAAATGGCAGGGGTCGTGTTAAGAGGAAACTGGGGAGTGTTCATTAGTGAAGCGCGGCGGTGGAAGCATCATGCTCTGGGGATGTTCTCCATCACCAGGATGAGAAACTACTTGACACTACTCTATGATGGTTCTGGAGTGGCCATGCCAGAGTCAGGAGTTGAATCCAGCTGACCGTCTGGATAGCTCTGAGACCGTCGCTTTAATTTGACAAACATCTCAGAATTATTTTAACGGAAAAAATATTGCATAGCCTCAAAATTCTTTAAAACCCCTTTGTGCTTAAAGTATGATGTCTGTGTAAGCAAGAATCGTTGTCTTTTAAATCCTGTAGAAAATCTGCATAGAATTCATATGAAATTTGCAAATAGTTAAAAAAAAGGAAAGCTTACAATTAGCTCTCCAAATTTAATCTGTATGATAGAATTTTTGAGACAAAAAACGTTCAGTTCAGATTTAGGATTGGTTTTTACTTTGCTTTCAAATGAGTTTTGTAAATTGTGAAATATAAAAAAAAATGTTTAACCATTGATTATGGAAAAGTGCCCCAAATGAAACACTGATCAGGGCTTTTAATAACTTGGGGTCGCCTCTGCTTCGCGCAGCTGCAGCCTTTTTCTATTTCTCCATTTTCTTCGGTCTCAGTCAGACAGACTCAGGATGTTGTAGTCTGAGGTAATGTACCTCAGGATCCTCTGATGATCAGAGGGAAAACCTGTGCCAGCATGCAGCTGCAGATAAGGAGGAGGAGCAGAAAATTGTCACTGTGCGTCAACCGAAGGGTGTTCCCTGCATGTAGGACGTCCATAATCAATGACCAAACACAGCAACCAATCAGTGCAACCCATGCTAATAAGGAGGCTCTCTAAGCCTCCGGGACCTTCCTTATGAATCGGCGCTTTGCACACTGACCGGATTTCAGCGGCGCACAGACTGGAGGAAGCTGCTGGTCTCGGTCACTCTCTAACTTTTTCCTTCAAACTCCTCCAGTTTTTTTTTTTACCAGACCTGCTTCCGTTGCTGTCTCTAAGAGGAACATACAGATTTTGGTTTGCCTGGAAAAAGAAAAAACAAATCTTCCTGATTCTCTTTTTGCTAAATATATATAGATTTTTACCCTTTTTTCTAAGTCGTGAGGGATAGTTTGGACTGAAATGTCTGGAACTTCGGATCAGACTCGGCGGTTCTGTGTGTTGTCGTGGGATCAGGTGCAGCGTTTGGACTCCATCCTGGGGGAGG
Source organism: Jordanella pulchra (assembly GCA_034780135.1). NCBI lineage: Eukaryota > Metazoa > Chordata > Actinopteri > Cyprinodontiformes > Cyprinodontidae > Jordanella > Jordanella pulchra. The sequence continues at coordinate 7,143 of JAUZNJ010029400.1, read as the reverse complement.
CTGTCCCCATCCACGGCCGAGGAAACTTCCCCACTCTGTCCGTGCAACCCCGTCAGATCGTCCAGGTAGTAATCCGACTCTCCAGCTCTCATTTTACATCTATTCTTATTTCTAAAAGACTCTGATATAAGATCTGTTTCATAAAGTCTATAAACATCTCCTTTTAGTCCAGCACCACTAATAAAATCCTGTAAACTGAATTCATTATTGGGCTGCAATCCTAAATGTGAATTGATAATTTATATTTACTTATCCATCCCCTTTAAAGGTCCTCAACGACCCCTGGTGGTCTCTCATCATTTTGAGACACACCCCGGTTTCAACTCTTCAAATTCTTTTTTTTTTCCTTTATTTTGACCACCTTAAAACTTTTTTTCCTATAAACTGATTCATCAGATAAAGTATTATAGTTTAATGGACATTATTCCACTTTAAAGATGAGTAAATAGAGTAAAATCTCCTGTAATAAATAATATCTTCAGCCATGTAATAATATCTTCAGCCATGTACTATCTGTATGGCCTATGAGATCCAGAGCAGTGAGGCTGGATCAAGTTTCGTCTCCCTTGATACACAAGTTTTTCGTTTAGCCGGAAAAGAAACTGCAGAGTTAGAATTTCAACATGAAGGAGTAGATGTTGCAGAATAACCCCCCCCCCACCCCTAATTTTTCCGCCTCTTTTTTTTTTTTTTTTAACCCTGTGATATATTCAAGAGGAGCCGGAGAACTTTGTGAAGCCCAGGGCTCCATGCCTGCGGTCATGGAAAGATGAATGGTCCATTGAAGAACGCCGGGAGGCTTAAATGAAGGGTTTGATTTCCAAGTGTGGGGACTTGTGTGTTTACACTGGATTTGTGGAATCCCTGTGAATTTGAGTTTTTTTTTTCTTTCAAATCTACCATCTGCTGCATAGATTAATTTAGATAGAGGCTAAATGCTGATGACTGGCTTTGAGGATAGTTTATAAGTCAGGATGATGTGCTCCTTTGGTTCCTCTGTTGGACCACATGGAAAGATGTGAATGACTGTATGGGCCTTTGTCCCACCTTGGGGGGTGGGGGGAGGTACAGTATCCATCTAAGCATCATGGTCTTGATCTTACTTCTTCATTCCAGGCTCTCTTTTTCCACACAGTTTCGGAGCAGAGATGCACTCATCAGACTTTTAGATACCTATTCCCGATCTTCCCAAACATAATGTACGCAGTATAAACCAGGACTGTATTACCTCTATGTTCTGTGTGTATGTTATGCAGGAGCCTTCAAAGGAAGCACTCATTTGATTTAGGTGGATGAACCCATAAAACATACTATGCACCTTAGATAGGAATATTTTTGTGTTTTGTTAAATGATAATTGGTCTTATTTGAGCCTGGATAAATGCTGCATTCATGTTTCAAGATGTATTTGAACAGGAGTGGAAAAAATAGCTAAAAAAAACGACAACAAAAAAGATGCCTATTATATCATATTAGAGGGGTTGGAAACATTGTTGATAAGTATTTTTTATCATCTCACAAAGACGATTTCTTATCATAATTTAATATTGCAGATTCATGATTAAGTACAACAGAAAATGATGAAATTACAGAATTGATCCCTATATATAAATCAAAGTGAAACCCCTTAACTCTGATCAGATTGTTATTATACTAAAAAAAAAAAAAAAAATACAGCAAAATATATATACTGTTGATTGAAGCATTTTATAGTTACTAAAGAAGGGAGTTCTATTTTTTATAAATAATTTAAATTTTTTTGAACTTTTATTTTAGTTTCTGTTATGTATTAATATTTGAATAGTTTGACTTGGCTATGGCCAATCAAATGGAAAAAAATGTCTTTCAATCTGTGGAAGTTGGATCTGTTCTGTTGGGGTGAGATTTTCAACAGAAATTCACTTCACTTTCACAATGTTTTTCTTTTTAATGCCTAAAAAGATGGCAGACTAACCTGAGCTCTGGAGTTTTTTGGACTCTATCCATGAGCTTAATAACCTGTACTTCCACATGCTCTGTTAGGGGCTTAATCACTTATCTGCATCCAAGCATGTATAACTGAGCAGCGCTGTTTGGACATGATAAGAGCTTCCATGCTCTTACAGAAGCGCTGGAAAGAAAAAAAGAAAAACAAAAACACTTTCTTGTGGTTTCTAACTGGAGTTTGGACCCAATTCATTCTACTTTATAGCTGAGAGACCAGAAACATGTAATGACCAAACTGCTGGTATTTCATTTTTTCTCTCTTTCTTATCTCGTATCAATGGGTGCCCCGTTCTTTAAAATGTGTTTGTCTCAAGCCTGACCTAGTATGTATAAATAGAGCCGTCATGTTATCTGATCACCATGGGAGAGAGAGTTAACAGACTCTAATCTGACAGCCCGGTGCCGTGGGGGATTGAGGATTGCGTGTGAGCATGCAGTGGCTAATCTGTACTACAGGTGCTTATTTCTTCATATTTTTTCAGCAATTTTTCACCAATAAAAAAACACAGTCCGACACCTCCAGCCAGTGAATGATGCATGTGGTATTAGTAGTTATGAAGATGCACATCAGCTCGCTCCCACAAGGAAGTTGCTGACTTTTGTGCTGTTATTGTAGTTTAAGCACGTGTTCTGAGTGCGTTCATACTGCTGTTTTCCATGCAGTGATGTTTGATCATCGTTTGTATCTGTGCTGAGAGGAGCAGTTTGCAGTTCTTTATTTGGTGGTAGGCTAGGATCATAAATCTTATCTGTGTGACTTTGATAAGGCTGTTTGACCCAGGTGGACGTAGTCCTGGAGACTTTCCATTCCTGCCTTGTCTTTTGCGCCATTCCAGCTTGATTCTGACAGAGGCTGATGTTTATGAGGTGGACTTTTGTGAGCAGGGTTATTGATCTTGTCTTCACAATTTATTGATTTCTATCTAGGTCTTCCGTAAGGTTTACTTAAACAACTCTTTTTTGGGTTGTTTAAGTAAAGTTTGCTTAACAACCCTCCGGCATTTTATTTTGGTGATTTTTATAGCGATTCACTGATCAGATCCTTGCTGATGAAGTTTAACCTGCTGATTCCAATCTTCTATTGCTAATTCTTATAAATTGGGACAAAACTTTAGAGCAACTCTGCTACGCGTTCCTTGATGAAGATACGGGTACAATCTTGCATAAGATTAGATAATTATATTTAGTAATGCATTAAACCTTTGTCTCTACAATTTATCGGATTTATATCAAACACATCCAAAAAAATAAATCAATTTAAAATGTTTAAAGCATCTTTGACTCAAAAGTTTTTAGTTTTGATAGATTTCATGATTAGAAGTGGAAATAAATCCATATTTTCCCTGTGAGACCTGTGAGCTGCACAGATTGAAGGACAACAGTCTTATTAAGATCTGAGGTGATAGTATTAGATATCAATATTTAGGTCTTTATATCTTTCTGACAGTCTGCAGAGCAGAAGAATAGAGAAAGTCTGTGAGAACTTTCTTTGAAATGATTTTTTTTAATGATCTTGCACTGTAATCAGTTTTGTTGTCCTCCTTTTTCTTCAATTCATTAATTAGCATTTATAATACAAGCATTCAAGTTACTTCCTAGTGTTTATATTTTAATAAACTAAAATGGAGTTTTTGAATTTGGCAAACCTGTCTTCTGTAAATATTTAGATAATAAAGAAAACGGTTCTGTTAGTGTAATGAAAAAAGTTCCACATGTATTTCGCAGACTGTGATTGAACACAATTATTAATGTTTTTACCCCATTTTATCTAGCACCTTATATTAGAGGTTGGGGTGGGAAGTGCTGGTAAAACGGCAGTCTTTCTATTTCCAGAGTTATGCGTTTTGCCTAAACTGTGGGATTTTTTAAAACCTGACGACATTTCATTAAAGCTCCAGCCAGAAGAGAAAAGCTTAAAAGGATCAAATAGAAAAGCTTTACTCTGTTCAGGCTTCCTGTTATCCGGTGAAAGTCTTGCTCTCTCTTGCTGTCTTGCAGCATGAACAAACCACATCTCTATAGCTCCTGTGTTTTTACTTTTTAAAAAGGAAATAAATAACAACCAATGATTCTATTTTTGGTATAGGGATTGCTAATCTTTATACATCTGTGTTGTTTTTGGGCAGGTGGTGCGAGCAAGGCTGGAGGAGAGAGGAGTCTGTGTGAAGGACGTGAGGTTGAACGGCTCTGCTGCCAGCCATGTGCTCCATCAAGAAAACGGCCTTGGCTACAAGGACCTCGACCTGATCTTCGGTGTGTCACTAAAGGATGATCAGGCCTTCCGTCTGGTGAAAGATGTGGTCCTGGACTGCCTGTTGGATTTCCTGCCGGCCGGGGTCTCTAAGGAACGCATCACGGCGCTGACCCTCAAGGAGGCGTATGTTCAGAAACTAGTGAAAGTTTGTAATGACACGGACCGCTGGAGCCTCATCTCGCTGTCCAACAACACGGGCAAGAACGTGGAGCTTAAGTTTGTGGACTCTCTAAGACGGCAGTTTGAATTCAGCGTGGACTCCTTCCAGATTTGTCTGGACTCTTTGCTTTTGTTTGACCGGTGTTCTGAGACCCCCATGTCAGAGAGCTTCCACCCCACTGTGATCGGGGAGAGTGTGTACGGCGACTTCCAGGAAGCTATGGGCCATCTCTGTCAGAGGACCATAGCAACACGAAGCCCAGAGGAAATAAGAGGTGGTGGCTTGTTGAAGTACTGCCACCTGCTGGTGAGGGGTTTCACGCCCTCCTCCGAAGCGGACATGAAGCAGATGCAGCGCTACATGTGCTCGCGCTTCTTCATTGACTTCCCAGACATAGGCGAGCAGCAAAGGAAGCTGGAGGCTTATCTGCAGAACCACTTTGTCGGCATGGAGCACAAACGCTACGAGTGCCTGATGACTCTGCACCACGTTGTTAACGAGAGTACCGTATGTCTGATGAGCCACGAGCGGCGTCAAACGCTCAGCCTCATCTCCATGCTGGCACTAAAGGTGCTCGCTGAACAGAACGCCATCCCAACTGTGACGAACGTCACATGTTACTATCAGCCGGCACCTTACGTGCAGGACATCAACTTCAGCAATTATTACATTGCACACGTGCAAACGCCACAGATCACGCACTGCAGTAGTTCATATCAGACTTGGCTGCCCTGTAGCTGAGCCCCTGTGTCTCCATCATTTGTCGGACGAGCGAAACCTAGGTTTGCCAAAACGTGACAATCCTGTTGTCGGAATGAGCTGACGAATGAATTCTCCTCATGTGTTATTATTTTTTTTTCTTTTTTCAGATGCAAACACATCTGTAAGATTGCTGGTCATTTCTGAGATGTAGCTGTAATATCCTATTTAAATCTAAAAATAAAACAAGTCTTTATATGTTTCAGAAATACACATTTTGATGAAATGAACTTTGAGGCTGGTGTTATTTTCTTACAATTTTTGAATAAAAGCAATTACTTACTGGACCAAAGATGTATTTTTTTGTTCTGAAAGGAAGAAATGCTTTAATTCCTAGTGCCTAAAAAGAACCACATAATGTTTGAAAAACATTTGTAAAGTGACGACTGTGAATGAAGTGTTTTCTAGATTCTGTCTCATTTCAGAAACATAAGCATTTTTTTTGTGAGAATAAAAAAAAGGAAAACCAAGCTTTATATTGCCTTGTGGTTATTTTGCATATTTTAAGCTTGTTGTTCATGACAGATAATAATCTGTTCTGTCTTTTTTGTGTTGCATTTAGTTTTATGGTTTATTAGTTGTGCAGCATCAGCATTCATTGAAAAATGAAAATGTTCCCTCATAGCATCCTATGGTTTTAATTATTTTCATTTAGATGTCTGTAAAAATGCTAGCATGACCAAACTTTCTACCTGTTGCTGTGCTAAAAGAAAGCTTTTATATCTTTTTCTCTTTTTCAGTCAAACAAATTCATCAGTTCTTGACATGAAAAACAGTGACTTTCATAGTGAGGAAATGAACGACACACCATCAGTCAATATTATATTTTTAAGTTTGGTTCTATTAACAGTAGATGAATCACCTCATTAAACAAAACTTTTAACATGTAACACCTTAAATCCAGGTTAGTTTTTTCTCGAGGTTGATGCTAGTTGCTAGTCTAGAAATGACTAAGATGACATTGGACTTCTCCCCCAATAAACACATCAGTGTGAAAACATACAAAGGTGTTGTGGATCATGTTAAACCCTTTAGTTAGTGTTGGATCAGGAGTAACCTGTGGAATGAAGGTAAAGCAGTGTAAAATACTAGAGTAACAAAGTGGTTTAAGACAGGTCTTAGCCACTCATAGCTTACAATCACTTCTATTCCCTCTCCCACTAAAACGTTAAAATAAAGAACCACAAATTATTTTTTTTCTTTTAATCCATACTACAATTAAATCTTTATTTCAGACTCTGATACCATTTTCTTTAAGATGTACCATATTTATGTAAAAACAGTTGTACTTGTAGCCTTATGACAAAAAAAAAAAAATATATATATATACTAGTAGGCTACCATTAATATCATGTGGTTGTTAAACCTACTGCAGATAAAGCACCACATTTAAAAAAATATTTCTTAAACTGCCTTCCTCTTGAATTTGTTTAAGCGGGTCTGTAATTTAATAGGAATTAAAAAATGTAGAAACAGTGGACCTCAGCTTTATTTAATTTTTGCCAATCATAAAGAGCCACATGCATCTGTTAAAGAGCCCTGGTTTAGATAAAAAATATCTTAGTGTTTTGATTTTTTCCTGTGTGTTTAGCATGGATTCTCTCTTAAGATAACTAGTCTGACAAGTGGTAATTTATTTTCCTCTTTTTCTGTCCAACTACTGTCAGTGTTTAGAACAATATGTGAGGAATCACTTTTGGAATCAAAATGTTCTTGTATATTAACTATTTAGGCTTTGTATGTTGTTTTTGTGAGAAAATTTTACTCCCATATTTAAAAGTGGCACCTGAAGGAAGTGATGTAATGGTGGGGTTAGTTTTACAGCAGTAAACAACGGATACTGGGCGTGCAGGTGGCGCAGTGGTTAGCGCGCATGACCCATGTACGGAGGCCTTAGTCCTCGATGCAGGCGACCCAGGTTCGAATCCAGCTTGTGGTCCTTTCCCACATGTCTCTCCCCCTCTCTCATACCCCCTTTCCTGTCA
>JAUZNJ010029399.1:0-11021 GCA_034780135.1 Jordanella pulchra | reverse complement strand
CTGTCCGTTTATACAGACATCATACACAGGTCTTAACATGTTCAAATTTGGGGTGTCTGCAACATGGCATTAGGGCATGAGCATGGTGCCTTGTTAAAATATCACTTGCTCTCCTTGCATTGCTAACGGCAGACCCCAACAAGATATTCGAGTAAACTACCTGTAACAACTGTGTCCTTCCTACCTCCTCTCCACAATAAGCAAATCTCTCCATACATTTTTCTCTGACGTATCTCTTGTGCTCCTTGGTCTTTGAGATGAAACCTCTTAGCCCTCACAGAACAGCTGCTGATACACTTAAATAAAACTACTCCCAGGTTGTCTCTTTTACAGTTAGCAGGGCTCATTGATGGAACTGGTTCCAGTTGATCATCCAATTGAAGGAATAAAATATTAAAAAAATAAAAGGGAATGCAAAATGTTTAGAAACACACCTGGGGGCAGTTTGTTGCCTTAAAGAAAGAAGGTTCTGTGTTTGAATCTTGGCCTAAGGTCTTATTGCCTGGAGTTTAAGGGTTCTTACTGTACATGTGTTTGTTCTCTCCTGGTTCTTGTCACTGTCCAAAAACATGACTGTTACAGTAGGCTGATTGGTGACTCTTCTGGTATGTATGTGTGGCGATGTTCTTGTTACCCTGTGGGGAAAATTTCCCAGATTTATGCCACATTATGGGGACTTGGAGTGGGGGTTAGGGTTAGGACTAAGGTGTGAATTGAGTTTAGGTTAACTTTAGGGTATGTGTATGGCTAGGTCAGGGTAAGGCCATAGATATAACTGCAAACTAAAGATCACACAAGGATAGTGTGACACTACATGAGTTTGTCTTTGTATTTGATACATTATTGTGTCCATTGTCTGAGAAAAATAAAACCTTAACATACAGCAGAGGGTTCTGTTGGGCACCTCACTGTCTACTGGATGCTTCACAGAAAATTTTCCTCAAAATAAAATGGCTAAAATAAAAAACTTCTTTATTTGTTTTAATATTTATCTTATTTTTCAATTTGCTGCTTGTATGTCCCAGGATATGTTGCCCATTTGGGGTTACAAAAATACCAGTTCAATATCTTTGTAATATTGTATGTATCAAACTGTAAAGCATTCTAATATTCTAACATCTGATAAATAAAAAACTACAATTGTAAAACATTCTAAATGATTTAACAATTCTGTATTTTGTAATTGAAAATACAAATACAGGTGTCTCTGTTCTTTCACATCCTGCATCGGCTCCTTTATTATGCATATCATCCAGAGGCCCGGAAACTTTAGGATGCTTGATGATGTTGATGGGTTTTCTGATCCTGTGGAGCTGCATCATCACTCAGAAAGTAGGGTACATGTTGCCATTAAGACATATCACCATGTCTCAGCACTACGATTTATTACTATTTCCTTCCAACACACATAGCCGTAGAAACATCATTGTGACATTGCGGAAAATCTTTGAGGAGCACAGAGGTCTGCTGAAGCTCCTCGTATGAAAACAGGTTCAAGGGAATCATTTACTGTTCCTTGTAAAAGGCATTCAGACCACTGGAACTTCTCAATTTATTATAATCCTCGAGAGGCTTAACCAGAAACTTTTATTTGCATCCACGCTTGATCATATCTAAATCAAATAATTAGGTCATTACAGGGTATCTCCAGAATTTCAATACATTCTTTTCTTCTGTTGACTGGACAGGGAAAACATTGAGTTGGAGGCTGCTGTGAATGACCACTGCAAGCTGGAGTCTGTTTTATCCAACACTTTTATACCTAATATCCCAATTTAAATTACTTGCAGATCCTGCAACTATATTGTAAAATTGTTATTACTGTATCTTATGTATATATAAATGAAATCTGACAGGTTTTGACAGTTCTTTGAGGCCCTTTTAGGTTTGTTAGGTAACTTATTAAACAAACAGCAGCATGAATACCAAGCAGCACCAGACAAGTCAGGGACAAAGCTGTGAAGAGAATTTAAAGCAGAGTTGGGTTGAAGCATAAAATATCCAATAAATGATCTGGAAGAAAAAAAGAATATGGTAGATTGCAAACGTTAGGAGGAAGATCCTAAACTAAGGACCAAAGGGACTTAAGGGACCAAATGTAAGATTTTTGGTCAACAGCTAACCTCTATTTATGGTGGAGGACAATCACTTGCAGAATCCTAAACACAGCAAGTGAAACATGGTGGGAGCAGCATCATTCTGTGGTTGCGTTTCCTTTCAGTGTGACAATGGACTTAAACATAGACATACAGTGAAATGGTTCATATGAAAGCAAATACATTTTAGAGTCCACATGAAATGCACAATTGTCTTTGTTATTGTAAAAAAAAAAAAGTTCAAACAAATGTACTTAATCTATCTTCCATTTTATAATTTTGTACATGTTAGTATTGTTCTATCAAATAGATATAAATCAAATTGAGCTGAGGCTTTTAGGCCTAATGTTGCAAACTGCAAAAGGGTTTAAGGTTTATAGACAGTTATGCAAGATGATGTATGTGTCTTAAATAAGCTAGAAAATGGTCTTTCTTTCAAAAACGTCATGTTTGTTAAAACAAAAAAATCTGATCCTGTATCCATGGCTACAACTGACATTTCCAAAGGATCGAGCAAATATTTTGTTCTCAGCAAAGTTGGTGTTAAATGTATCAGGGATATTTGTTACATCAACATTTTAAAACATTCTTTGGAAGATTTGCACAGGATGCTATCAAATGTACACAAAACGAAGAGTTTGGGGAAATGGGAGTGGGTATGATGGAGTGGTGCGTATGGTCCATTTCCTCCTTTTTGCTTTGCAATGAATTTATAACCTGCTGAGGCAGAGAGATTATGTGCAAAACACTTGAATTCTCTGTAAATAACTTGTTCATTACTACCTCCTCCTCCCAGAACTATTTTGAAGACTACTAGCCGCACCCTTCACTTCTTCTTTATTCTTGTCCTGCTAGCCACCTTGTGAGGAAGGAAACTGTCCCTCTCCACCCCAGTGTGAGGAAAGCATGGGAGTCGGCCTGTACCCTTTAGCTGACAGCAGGAAATGAAAAGGAATGATTCTTCAACCCAAATGGAATGTATTGTGTTAGAGGGGTGTTTGGGAGATGTGGCATGTCAGGACTCTCTGACCCGAACAGCCAAAGCATAATTACCATTACTTTAACTGCTTTATCTACAGTCACAGCAAGACTGCAATCTTAGTACTCCTATATAGTAAAATATGCCAAGAATTGTAATAACACACACACACACACACATACAGATATATGGATATAAATGTATCATTATTTGCACAGACAGGAAACATAGCTTAATCTTAGTACAGACTGGAAATTATTGAAACAGCTGTATATTATGATAAACAGAGAGAGCGAACCTGGTGAAGAATTTACTCTTTCAAGCATGACTGTAAAGGTCAGTGTCTTTGTAAAAAAAGAAAAAATATGAGACAGAGATTGAGCTTTGAGTTTTAAAACCAGAGAACACTCTACCCAGACTAAAGCCAGAAGACCTGACAGGTCTGGGTGGTTGATACACTGACAGCAAGTCTGTAATTTATTTTAGTGCTGAGCCATTCAGGGATTTATACACTAACAGAATTCTATTCCCTGAGATATTGGGAACCAGTGTAACGACTTTAGAACTAGGAGGATGTTCTCAATTTTCTGATTTTAATGAGGACATGGGCAGTGGCATTCTGGATCAACTGAAGCTGTCTAATCCACTTTTCAAGCAGAGCTGTGAAGATACTACTGCATTGATCAGATGAATGCATGAATTATTCTTAATGAATCACCAATAGATTAACTTTTAACTCTTTTAAAAATGTACTGACTATGCTTAAAATCTGTGTCAGATGGAAAGAAAAAGCCACCCTAATTAAAACTGTACTTTCTAGTAAGTAAAGTGGGCAACTCTGCATACAGATATTATACCAGAAGCATATGGATGATAACAAAATGTGTTTTTATTTTCTCTAATAAACATTTTACCAAACAGTGGGTGTGAACTGTGTTGGTTTCTGGCAGGAAAGACCTCCTGCTCCACTTGTAGCAGTATGTTTGAAAAGTTGCTCTAGCTCTAAAAATAGAGTGTTTGAAATCTTGATCATCACCTCAGAGCTTCTCAGCTGGCAGTGAATAATGAAGCAAGCTTGACTTAATAGTGCCATTGTGTTGGTGTCAATGGCTCTGATTCTACTTCCTTGTTTTGTGGTTTTTATTCATGTACTGTATTCAAAATTAAAAAAAATCCTCTGACAGGATTAATACTGCATAAAGGGTTATGCTTAAGTAATTTTATCTGAACTGTTTCCTTCAGTAGCTTGAAGTACAGTAATGAAAAACTCATAAAAAGGGTCAAGTTGTAGCATGCATTAGGCAATCTTCTAAACTTACATTAGCAGATAAGAAACCTTTATAAATAGTGGGGAGCCATTACCTTTGCTGAAAACAACAGCAGAAGAGTTCCAAGACAAAAATAACTAGACTGAAAGGGTTCAATAGTAGAATAGTGGTTTAAGAAGCATGACAAAGAACGCAGAAACTAAAGCCCTTTTAAAATATCTTGAGTGTGCTGGAGAAGAATTTGCACAATTTCACTTTTCCATCATTTCCAGTAGATCCATGCAAGGAAAAAAACTGAACAAAAAAGAAACACTGGTTTGAAATGAATATTGTGACACTTGATAAATGTATTCTGACTTCCCTAAAAAGAATGCATACTGTGATAAACTCTAAAATGTTCTCTTTTTTAAAAAAAGAGGCTCAAGACCCGACCTTTTAGCTTAGCTTTTACCTGAATTTTATCTATCTCTCTATACATCTATTTATTCATCTATTTTATTTATTTATATTAACCTATTTAGTCGTATATATTTATTTTTGTATTCCCTTTTTCTTGTCATCTTGTTTCATTCCCTTATTTTACTTTGGTTAACTCTTTTATGTCTACTTTTAGTTTTGCTGTTTCTATTGTTTCTAAGGATACTTGATTTTATTTGTTTCTACTACTTTTTTAGACATTTTTACACTTTTAACTCTTCTGCCTGAAGAAAACTTCACTTGAAAGAGATTTCATAGCTCAGTGTCTGCAGAATGCAGGGCTGTACTAAAGAACGCATCATCAGCGTTTTTTCTTATTAAAGATATGAATAGATGAAGCCGTTTACTGAAGCATGCCACCTGAACAAACTTTCAGCAAGGTTTTAAATACCCTGGAATAGTTTCCTTCTGGTTTGAGGGTTCCTTGACTTTAATAGGCCTGAAGCAGACCTCTACTAAAACCTCTAAATGGTCAACTGGAATCGACTGATTGCTTGACACAAGGGAAAACACCCACCAGACTTTTATTAGCATTTATGGGTTTAAGACTTTATGAATGATTTAAGTTTAAAGTATATTTCAGAACCATTTGTGTGTCAAAATGATATTAAGAATTATTTAACTTCCTTTATGAGATATTGCAAACAGTACATTCACATGCACTGGAAATCACATCTTAAAAAATCTAGCAGGTCTTGTTCAGCCATGCTCTGCTCCTCAGTTGGTTTATTTTCAAAACCAAATATTAAAGTTTTTGCAGTACATTCAAAGGTAAGTCTGCAGTGACTTTATAATATGCACTCCTTACAGATGTAGATTTTGACCCATACAGCTTGAATCTATTCACTTTGTTTTTTACATAATCCTCATTCACAACATGTCAATTCAAGGCACTTTTTACAGAGACAATTCAATCAGATCATCCAGACAGATTTGTTTCAAGTTCTATTTTATTTAAGTAAAACCAGCTGGTTGCATTCGGTCATTGACTTTGCAGGATTTGCTTCTCCTGGGTGATCACATAGTGAGACATTCAAATGTGCACTGACTCTACAGCAACTAATCACACACAGCATGCATGCAGTGACAGTGGAGAGCAAAAATTCCCTTTGAACATGAAAAAAAACTCCAGCAGAACCAGGCTTCTGCTGAGGACAACCAAGGGTTCAAGGAGACAGAAGCAGAAATACAAAGAGAACATAGATCCATAAAGCTTTCTATGTTAGAAAAGGTAATGGTAAACTAGCCTCAATGGGTAGCTCTGAATGAAAGTGAAATACTTTCAAAATTAAAATTTGAAGCCAAGTGGCTTATTGGATGACAGAAAAAAATCCTTATGACTTTGTAACCTTTGAAAAGTTTAGATTTTTTTCATGCCAAAAATCAAGGTCAATGTGATAAACAGAAATTGTCACTTGTTTTGTTATTTCTTTAACATACATACAAGCACATCTATAAAAATGAATAAAAACCCCTCCTGGAGTAAAAAAAACACTTTCTTTCTTACAACATAATCTTAGAACATTAATGCTGATACAGGCACATCTTGTTTTTAACTTAGCTTTTTAACTATTTTTTCCCCTGACTTTTTTATTTTATTTCCTAGCTTTTTAACTTTACTAATTTTTAACTTCATTTACAGTAGGTACTATATAATCCAAGGTCTCATCTATCTGGTTAAATGCCAATGATGTGTACTGCAATGTACAGTAGTAGCATCTTTGCTAAATGCCCCGAAATAAACCTTGTACTTCTAAATCATAAGCGGCATACATGTGACCTATTAAACAGACAACCTATGAGCCGGTTTACATGCTTTTTTGCATATAAAGCCAGTCACGGTAAAGACTGAGCAGGACTAAGCACTGCTATAGAATCATTTGCAGTCTTCCAGGTTCAGTTTGGCCTACCTCGGAATCTATTCTGGAAGTTTTGCCAACTCTGAAATGTATTAGTCTCGTGGAAAGTCTCCCTCACCTATTTCTATCTAGCACCAGGAAAATTTATAGGCTTAAATAAAAACATCTCAGTTAGGCTTTTAGACAAAAGACAGAACGACTTTCATTAGAAATTGGGTCCTTGTTTGAGCTACTTGGGTGGAGCTGTGTAAAGGATCAGGTAATCAATCTAGGTCCTCCCTCTGAATGTTATTCATTTATTTATATTTTGTTGTTGCTTTATGTTGTTTATTTGTACTGTTATAATGTTGGCGTCAGTTTCTGGCCTGAAAAGTACTGCCGGCTGTATTGCCTTGCCTGATGATACGCTCCACTCTGCACCTTATATGTATGATATTAAAATATCACTAAAATGTAAATTACAGAAAATGAATAGGTTGGCTTACTGTGGGAAAACAATGAGATGACCCAAACTGTCCCTAAATGTTAGTCCCAGCACAAACCACTAGGATCAGGTACCCACTCTAATCTTGACTGGTCCCAAAAAGTTCAACTATAGCATACGCCCATATTCTGAAATTGCCTGCTCCCAACTGCATGTGCTCCAACATATAGGAAGGAAGTCAGGCCAGTTGGAAAATGTGAACCGCACAGCCTGGACTTTACTTTGTCCACTGCTTGAGCTGAAACACGTGGGACCTGTTTAATTTACAGAGCTTCAATCTACTGGAAACATATCCTGGGTGGTTTACTGTGTTTAAGTGTAAGTCCAGTTATGAGATACTAGCAGGGAATTTCAATATGGATTCAAAGATAAAACCCATGCAGGTAATCTCTGGTGTAGGTGTTGGTTTGTCAAGTGCAAACTGTCTCACAGAACACTCACAGAAATCCCTAGTCTGTCCATGCAACCTTGTTTACTAGGATTCTGTTCCTGTTTGTACTTTAACATCTGCAGTAGCTATAGAGGACTCTAGTTTTCAGTTTGATTATGTGTTTTGTTCTCTTATGAGAGGGTAAAACACAGATTACAAGGAATACAGATATCCTTAGTTAAAACAAATAAAACAAGGTTAATGACAGTTGTGCAAAAATGTCTCTAAATAGCTGTTTTGTAGGACTCAGGATTTAAGTCTCTAAGATTTACAGACTGGAAATCAAACCTCACTACTTTGCAAACTTCCGAATTCAGATTGAAACTAACCTTAAGCAGCTGTGATTGTGAACATGTGCTATATATTAGCATGTAATGCAGAGTCATGAAGTCACAATAAAATGAAAATTATCGGAATCGCCCTAGTGTTTTTTGAAAAAAAAGTTTGCAGAGGCTCCCTTAAGCAGGGCTCACCCCATCAGTCATCAACCTAGAAACCCCATTTGTGTATTAGATTCCCAATCAACTCTTTCATAGCTGCTACAAAACATTACATACATATAATTAGAGCAAGTTATTTATGTGAGGAATTCTTTGCAAATTAAGGTGAACATTTTCTTTTTGAAAGACTTAAAACATTGATTTTATCAACCTGGGCATGAAATAAAGTCTAAATTAGAATCTATAAACACAGTACATAAATATGTAATTTTCAAAATAAAAATAAAACAAAAAGGATCAGATATCATCCTCAAATCCTCACAACTGAATAGAATAAAAATCATTCTATGAGTTGATATCCAAAAATCAACAGCGCCATCTACTAGTCATTGGTGGGATATGTATGTAAAGTTCATAAATCCCGTCAGAACCGGCTGTAACTTTTCTTGGTTTTTTTCCTTCAGCTTTTTGTTTTTAAATAAATATACTGAAATAGTGCAACTACAGATTGAATCAACACATTCAATATATCCATCCACTGTCTACATCTGCTTTTCTGATAAGACGGTGCAGGAGTAATAGGGTGACGGGCTGGGTTAACACTGTATGTGACACACAAATACACTGGACAAGAAACCATGCAATCACACACTTAAAACTTTTAAGGAGACTATTTAACTTGACAGTCAAGTTTATTAGACTGCTGAAGTAGATCACATGAGCAAAGAAAGTGTGCAAACTTGCAGAAATAAACCAAGTCCTTTTTACAGCAAGTTAGCAGAAATAACAGCAGGGCCACCTTCATTAAAGAGTCATTCAACTATTTCCTCATTCACTTTTTTGGTGATGCCTAATTATCAAGACAAAAGCTTAAAGAGATATCAGCTGTCAACATACCAGCACAAAATGCATATCTATAGGAGAGGTGAAAAATTGGACAATGTTAAAACTATTGCTAATTTTTGTGTAAGCAGACAGTCCAAATTCAATTAAATTTAATGTTATATTTGGTCTCCATATAAAAAACAAAAAAGACAAGATAAACAATTTAACAAGAAAAAAAAGCATATAATTTACAAGTATACCAAAGTATCCGACACTTGTGAGGGGAAGTGAGCTGTTTTTTTATAGCTGTTTTATAGTTGTTTTCTAAACTATTTAAGTCTTTTAGTTTTTCCCCGCACTGCATGTTTTTCTGTAAATTTAAGTTAATTCTGTGTATTTATGTCCCCATAAAGTCAAGGAAAGCAGCTGAATCACTGAAAGCATGCTTCAGAAACCCTCTAAGTCTCCTTGTGTTATCACATTAGTGTTTCTTCAGCAGTAATCTGGGAGTAAAAGCATTGTATTTATAGCCTCCAAGGAATTTAGACAGGTCCTTTCAAAACATTTATGTTTTTATAATGGAGTAAGAACTTTTTTGTCACTCCGTTTTGTTTTCTTAAAAACTAGTGTCTGATATACCAGAGTTTATACAACATATCTCTTTATAACATATGGAATATTTTCGATGTACTCGTCCTCGTCCTGCGCTTTATCCGGGACCAGGTCACGGGGGCGGTAGTCTCAGAGACTTCCAGACTTCCCTCTCCTCAGCCTCCTCCTCCAGCTCTCCTGGGGGAAGCCCGAGGTGCTCCCAGCGTGTCCTGGGTCGTCTTCTGGGCCTCATCTCAGTGTGACATGCCAAGGGAGGTGTCCAGGGGCCATCTGAAAATGATGACAGGGCCACCTCACCTGAATCCTCTCGAAGTGAAGGAAAACTGGCTCTACTTTGAGTCTGTCCTGAATGACCAACCTCCTCAATCCATCTACAAGGGAGAGCCCAGGCACCCTATGGAGAAATATCATTTAGGCCATTAGTATCCAGGATCTCATTCTTTTGGTTTCCAGATTTCATGACTCAGATGAATGCCTTTTCCAGGTCCACAAAACACATGTGGACTGGTTGGACAAACTCCCATGAAATTTCTTTATTTTTTATGTTGTATTTTTGTAACATTTGAGCAGATTATAGTGAGAATTACTAATCTCCCCAAGCAACTGTTGTGAAAATATAAATTTCATCTTCATTTGAATGAACCTGTGAACATTTTCCTACTGCATCACATCATGTTTGGACCCTTTTGTCTGGATTTGCCCGTTATTCATTTTAAGGCCTTATTCATTTTAAGGCCCTCCATAAAATTATGGAACATACTAGTGGCAGAAAATTACACGAAGTAGAATCTGTCCTGTTACAGAAGCGACAGGCATGATAAAAATACCTCTTCCGTGGTTTAGTCTGGAAGCTGAAATGAAAAGGCATAGGTGCAGCTGAATTTAAAAAAATATTGTCCTTGAGAACTGAAGGTTGGTTCTAATTATATCACTAAAGATATTAGCGACCCCAAACAGCTGCAAATTTGTCCCATTGATCACAAGTAATTTACCCATAATCAAAATGTAACCCCAGCACTGTTGGCAACTTGGATACATGTCATCTCCCAATCCCAGTTATTAAATAGAGGACAAACAAAAGAGAATAAAATCATTTCCCCTCTCAACATTTTTGTATATTAGCCTTTATTTTAACTGTTTTTATAGCATAAAATGTTGCTTTTGAAAGCAAAAATGCAATGATTTAATCTCACACAATTAAAAACTTCAAAACAAAGATAAACATCTGGAAGAAATGGGGAAAGAAGCAGGCAAAAAGCATTATGCCTTTAGAAAAAAGATTGTCTCTAGATTACTTGCTAGCAGAAAGAGAGAGATATTTAGGAGAAGTTCTTACTTTTAATACTGTAGGTCAAGATCCAAAATAAAATAAAAGAGTTGCTGAAATCCAGGCAGAAGGACAAAGCCGTTTAATCCTGGAAACGCTGGTCTTGGTTTGTCTCGTTGGACGGACCCTCTGGTTGATATATAGAAATAAGATCAGGCTATCAACTTTTCTTTTTTTTTTTATGTTGTATTTTTGTAAAAGTTCAGCAGATTATAGTCAGAATT
>JAUZNJ010029398.1:0-13677 GCA_034780135.1 Jordanella pulchra | reverse complement strand
AACAACCCTGACAACAGATGACACCACTGCAGTGGGAGGAGCTACATTTTTACCACTTTACATTCAGTCCTTCACTCTAAAAACACCAAAAAACAAAGACCACTTTAAATTAAAGTCCGCACCTCTTTTAGGCCATATGGAGTATACTCCATACTGCTCTTTGTAAGGAACAGTCCCTTTTGACCCGATAGTGGATCAGAAAAAGAAGCTGTCTGGGTAAATCAAAGAAAAGAAGTTGCACTCAAGAATTCCCATTATAGAAATATAATTTATAATTCAGAAACATAACATGATTTTAGTTCGTTTTATAATCTAAAAAACATTAACAGACGTAAAGATGCCAAAACCCAACAAGTTTTACCAGATCAAATACAAAGTGATTGAAGCTACCTGCACACTGCCTACTGCAGAGTAGGCTGCATAAGAAAGATGCTCCTTCAGCAGGTCTGTGGGCCCCCGCTGGTCACATGGGGTCCCACTGGGAAGGAAACACTGGTGGCTGGATCTCTCAGTGATGGTGTTTGGTGTGGATCCAGGCAAACTCAGCAGAACGGTGTAATTGTACAGGTGGACATCAGTCAAGCCAAGTCCAACCCATTGCTGGTACAAGTATCTGGCTCTGGATTCTTCACTGTCATGTGGAAGACTGGAGAAGGATCTGGAGGCAGAATATAAACGAATGACATTATTTTACACTGTGGTCTCTGTTTAATCTTAATTCTTTATTGCTTTGAAATAAATTATTCTGATCCTTAACCATGTAAGCATGTAGCATGAATTTTACGGTTTGTTCTTTAAATGCATTTCTAATAATATAAACTTCCCACCAGAAGTCCTTTACAGTCCAGGTAGCCCACATTCATAGACATTAGAAGAATCTATATAAAAGATTTTGTAGTATTCAGAAAGCATTCTGACTAGTGATATCTGCAAACCAAAGTCATTTGGTTTGTCATCACTGAGTTGGGCAAGTTTTTAAAGTAAAGTTACCTTTATAATAAACGTCTATTAATTCAAAACATGCTAATGACAAGAGTGATAGCTGGGTGTATGAACTCCTAAATAAAAAGTAAGTCCAACTAGAGCCAAATTGTAAAGAACATACTTCCACAATAAACTGGTTTAACACCCAGATGCTCTGTAAGAATTCTTTGACAAAACTTGTCACCTTTTTGATAATGAATATTAATAATTATGTTTATTTACTAAATAATCTAAAGCTTAATACATAAAATATGAAAAGGAGCAATGAATAATTTTTTAAACACATTTTGTAATTTATGGCATTTTTATTACTTTCGAAAAAATGCATTAAAGCATTTGAACTGTTTTTGAATAAGGCTAAATTTGCTCAATACATTTTTTGGCTTTTGTTATTTCTGGCACAGATCGGCACAATGCTATCAAAAAAAAAGGCCATCACATAACTCCTTACAATTATGCATTTACCTAAGCCAGACTTCAACAGATTCTCTGAATTCTCCTTTGAAATAATTCTGCTACATGAGCAATGAAGAGGCCTCTATGTATAGAGCGCATTTGTACCACTAAGACTACTACACCACCAATTTTGCAGCAGTTACCCATAAAACCAATATATGAAACAAAGCTTCCATTATAAATGCATGACCACAAAAAGCAGGATGATTTACTCACTCATCAATTTGTTTAATAGTTGTTTGAAAACTCCTTAAACATTTAAATTTGCAATCATCAGTTTATCTTTAAATAAAAATAAAAGGTTGGCCTTATAACACATGATCTGTCCTCGGTCCTGCAGCAAATTAACATGTTTGCATTGATAAAAACACTTTTAAATTTGATGGTACACGCAAAGCTATATCTGCAAACAAGGGTTAAATCAAATTGGATGTGTAGAATATGTGAAACACCTGTTGCAAGCTTTTTGTGTGTATTTGCTTTCAGAAACATGCAGAACATAAGTAAAATTAACCATATTAAAAAAAAAATACACACCATAACTGTACCGTTTAAAAGGAAAAATAGGAAAACTGAACTTTGACAGCCATTGAAGAACAAAGCTTGCATCTGTAACTTGTAGTAAGAATGGTTTTTAATTCTTTGTTAACAATTCTTATCATTGAGATGGGGCTGTAACTATTAAAATATTAAAGTTTAATTCTAACCCAATAATCTATAGATTTTTTTAAATCCTCCTTCTCACTTATAAAGCTTTAACCGCCTAAGCTCCGTCTTATATCAAAAACCTGATTGTACCATATGTTCCTAACAGAGCACTTTGCCCCCAGTCTGCAGGTTTAATTGTGGCTCCTAAAGTTTCGAAAATTAGAATGGGAGGCAGATCTTTCAGTTATCAGGCTCCTTTTCAGTCGGTGAGGCAGATAGCCTATCTACTTTTAAGGCTAGGCTTCCTCTTTGATAAAGCTTATAGTTAAAACAGAGTGATGTTTGCTTGGTCACTGGGTGAGTAGAGAGGTAGGTGGAGAACAGGACATTTCTCCTTAGCTCTACCTTGGTCCTATTGTGGCTCTACCTCTCTCAGACCTTATCCAAAATAGTTAGGTTATCCTGAGCTACTTTCTGTATTTGTGCTGTGATATATTTGGGCTGCTAGATCGCATAGGGACCACTTCTTCTCATTCTGCTTCTTTCTATCTCTATTTTCCCTTTCTGCATTATTTGTCAAATTCAAATCATAACTTTGTGCTTTGTCTGCTTTTTTCATCATAGTAGCTTCATCTGGTCTGTTCTTGTTCGGCTCTGACTACGTTCTGGATGGAAATATCAGCCATGCTGCTACCTTCAACACTTTAGATTATAGATGTTGGGGCTTGGCCTGTTTTTCAGTGTTGTCCTGTTTCTCTTACTGTGACTAACTGGATGTGCTCTCCTTCATCCTCTGACATGGGAGCTGGCTTGGCGCTCGCCCGCCTGGCTGTTTCTTTTGTATTTCTGCTTCTTTCTGTATATTTGCTTCTGTCTCCTTGAACCCCAGTCGGCCTTGGCAGAAACTTCCAGCAGAACCACACTGAGCCTGGTTCTGCTGGAAGTTTCTTCCTGTTAAAAGGGAGTTTTTCCTCTCCACTGTCGCTACATGCATGCTTTGTGTGAGGGATTACTATCGAGTTAATGAGTCGCTGCCATCAGCTGGCTTTCCTTTGATAGAAAACATTGAACCAATGTGACTGCATGATTTTGATTGAATAGCCTCTGTAAAGTACCTTGAGATAACACATGTTGTGAATTGGCGCTATACAAATAAAAATGAATTTAAATTTTTAAAATAATAAATGAATTGATCCAGAAAGAATATAACATCCATGCATCCATCCATCCCGTCAGGGTCGCGGACTATGGGCGTAAGGCGGGGTACACCCAGGACAGGTTGCCAGTCTGTCGAGGGCAACACAGACACACAAGGACGTACAACCATGCACACACACACTCACACCTAGGGACAATTGAGAGATGCCAGTTAACCTAACAGTCGTGGTTTTGGACTGTGGGAGGAAGCCAGAGTACCCGGTGAGAACCCACACATGCATGGGCAGAACATGCAAACTCCATGCAGAAAGACCGGGACAAAACCCAGAACCTTCTTGCTGCAAGGCAACAGCGCTAACCACTGCACCACCGTACAGCCCAAGAAAATAACATTTCTAAGTAAAAACATTTATAATTTAGTGAATAAACAACAAACGGTAATGTGCATTTTAAAGCAATTGTAAATTGGAAAAAGGCATTACAAAAGTTATATACAGTACATTTATGTCTGCATAAACGTATCTTAGATGGAAAATGTTCATATTTTCTTTTCGAGTTTTGTTCTGTTTGCTGCTGTAGGTAGGTAACTATTTTAGCAAATAGGATGTTTTAGAGTTTGTGTATCACCACAACAGGTAACAATTCGATTTGATTATTGAATTTGTTGTTAATAATCTCAGAAATTCCTGGATTTCTTGGACTCATTGGGAGCCGTTTTTGTCCAACAGGGGGAGCCACGAGGAAGATGCTGAAGAAGGGTGGCCCTGCACACTGGTGCGTTATCAGCCTCATCAACACCAGCTTAAAAGAAGTGGGTGGCCAGTTCCCCGACGCCGGACTGTTAAACCTGTTTGGTAGGTGTCTGAGACTTTTTGTGAACTCAAGTTGACTGGATTTTCTTCTTTCTGCCCTCCTCACAGGAAAACTCTTGTGAAGCCTACTCCTCGTACAACAGCTGACGCGCCCTCCGCCGTGCCTCCCTTCGGCATCCTCCAACCATCAGTGCCCCGGACAGCTCCCCCCTTTGCCACAAGAAACCTAGACTCCAGCACCCCAACCAACTCCTCCCCTGGCGGATTCCCTGCATCTCTCCCAGTAAGCCCATTCCGTTGCTCCTTCCCCGTAATTCTTACAAAACACTTACCTGTCATCTCCTAAGCCTACAGATCATTATAATTCACCTCTGTTGTTGTGTTCATCAATAAATTTCTTCTTATTCATCCTCACCTGTTAGTGTTCTGCATGTTGGTTAAGCGAGCTGCGTCCATCATGACAGAATAAATGGCAGGAACCAGTTCAGAATCTGTGATAAGTGCTAAGCATAACTTAATCAGACCTCAGTATTGCAGATAACTGTTCCATTTAAGTCTCCAGCCCATCCTCAGACTGTTTTGCCAGAGGGCTGAAGTGAATTAATGTCTCTTTTTTTCTTTGCTTTTCAAACACACTAAAATCCTCAAAGGATTCTTGAGTCACTGTCATTCTCATTTTCCTAATTGCAAGAGGGAAATGTCAATAAAAATTGATCCAAGTTTTATTTGATTCTCTCCTGGTTTGTTTGGTTCTTGATGTTTACCTTCTTTATTGTTTTGAGTCACAGATGACTGGACTCAAAAGTTCACCAATCAAAACAAAAAGAAAAGTTCACCAATAAAGATGTCTGCAGACTGGGCTGGCCTGCAGCACAGCCTTGTGCAAACCCACACAGAACTCTACCATATGGGATTTTACAGTGTGAGTAATGACACACATACGATTGAAAAAACTGGGGAACAAATATGGCTTTGAGTTGTTTGAGATCACCTTATTATATTAAGAAAAGAAGAATACTAATGTCAGCTGTGCTTGGATAAGATCCCGCACTAGTTTAATGATTGCATCAATGATTCCCCAGTAATCACATGATTGTGAGTAATTTCCAACATCTGAAAACAAAAAGGTAAAGTTTTTAGAAAAGTTTAGATCAAATGTACATTCCAAAAAAAGTAAATTGGTTAGTAACTATGTAGTTCATTTTTTATGATATAAAATGTCAGAGAATTTTACTTTCCTGTTATCAAAATTTTACATACAACTGGATTTTCAACAATGGAACATGAAATGTTTATTAATTGATTAATTAAATAAATAAATACATTGACTGCATATCTAAAATGTTTTATACTAATTCATGCCATTATGGTGTGTGGATTAGACAATCAGTCACAATATGATTATTTAGATAAGATTATGTATTTTGCTTGTATTAAAAGAAGAATAAAGCAAATAAGATGTTTTAGAAATTGGTATTTTTGCACTTTAAAAGTCTTTAATTTGCTATTAAATAGGTATGGAGCTCAAAGATAATGCTTTACAAGTAATTAATCAAAAAAAAACCCCAAAAAAACAAACAACTTTGCAATATAATTAAACAGGGGTTAAACAATTCCAGAAAAAACAAAACCAGGACTATATAATACCAATAGACAAGATGCTCTAGCATAAAGTCAGACACTACAGCAAATCACTGGCTCTTCTTATGGTATCCCCACTGATGCCGGCTATTTTTCCATTTCATTTCCTATTGCATTCAGACCAGCAGTGATCTGAATGCATAAGAACAGGACCATTCCTTTAGGGAACTTAACTGTTCTTGTCAGTGAGTGTACTTGAATGGGATTATCACAAACAGAGCTCACCCATCTTGCCATCTTGAGACAAGAGCTAGAAGATGTTATGTTCCTCACAAGCCTCCATGAGAGCATATTATCTCACCCTTGAGCAAAAAATGACTTATCCGAGGTGTGTTTTAACAGGGTGAGGAGGGCTTTTAAATCTGCAAAGCAAAAATTTAAATGATGAGGATGATCTGTTTAAACAGAGATTGTGTGTTTGGAGTGGGAATGAGAGAGAGACAATACGATATCTCTATCAGACTCAGAAGCAGATGGTCCAAACACACAACTGTGGCACTCTGTAGTCAGCAGGCTACGTCTCAAAGCTCTCCAGGAGCCGCTGGCATGAGGGCTTGTGTGCAAATGTTTTCATTCATGCGTGCCACAGTGTTTCCCCAAGACATGTGTGAGACCTTCAACCATTAGCCAAGTAGATGGAAGGACTCCCTGTGGTTTGGGACACATGCCCACTATTGCTGACTCTTCAAGTCCCAGAAGACAAAGGGTGTGAGAGTGTCAGTCATACCAGCTCTAATGTAGCATCCTTATTTAAATACATTATTTAAATACATTATCAATCAATAATATAGAGGTAAGCAATAGTTAAAAATATAAATTAAGGCACAGCCTTTTTCACTGAACTTGAACTTTTATGTTTAGTTAATATTACATATTATTTCTTTTTGATAAATGGCAGAATTATGAAACAAAACTATCTTAGCAAATCTGTGATCAAATTAGGAAATATATCAATACATTTTAAGAGTATTTGGTTGATTACCTTTTTAAACTCTTTGAAATTCTGATCATCATAGTCCGAGTTTAACAAAGTAGTTTGCTGCTGGAACGTTGTCCTCTATCTTCTGACAGAACTGGTTTAACTGGGTCAGGTTTGTAGGCTGCTTTACTCAGATCTAACTTTTCAGTGCTGCCCTGAGATAAAGATTTTGTGATGGCCTTTTGAAAGTGATAACATCTTTGTACTTAAACCACTTGGAGTCAACTTAGAGTCATTGTCCATTTGGAAGACTGGAAGACTGTCCCCACAAAACACCCATGCAACATAAAATACCTCTATGTTCTCCATGTTAGGGAGGTGTTATAAGGCTTACAACCTTCCCCATTTCAATTTAAAAAATATAACAATTTTAACCAGGGCCAAAGACTTTGTTGTTTTGATCAAACTATAGAGCATTTCTACAAAAGTTAAGGCATTTACAACTGATAACATTTTCAAACCAATGTGGGCTTTTATGTTGTTTTTGGCATAATTCTTCCGCACTTATTACAACACCTGATTAGTTTCAGATAATATCTTTGCAAGGCATCTTCTTTTGTTCTAAGAATTAGAGATAACTGTTTAATGACTGAACTTCCCCATGCTGTTTATATCTTTGTATAGCTTGATCACACAGAGATGGAACTTTAGGGATGTGGAAATTGTACCCAATAAGAAACCAGCCCTGTGGGACACCACAAGTCTTTCTTAATGTCTTGGCTTTGGCATGCCATTGTATCATCTTCCTAATATACATCCAGGTCTGTGCCTCCATTTCACTGAAATGTAAATAAACATATAAGAAGGTTGTAGACATTTAGGCTTTAGGAGATGACTTAAAGCATAATCCTAGTGCATGATCTTTAAATAACCTCAATAAGGTGAGCTACATAGCTTGAGAAAAAACAGAGACCTGCATTAAGAGCCCATGTTTAGTGATCTACAAAAATTGTAAGCGCATAGGTCAAGGGAGGCAAATAGGTATACTCAACAGAAATGAGCACATTTCTTGTGCTACTCACTGTTTGAGCGTAGCTGTAAAATGAATATGAAGTTCTAAGCAAAGGACTTGGTTACGATAATCATAAAAAATAAAAATCACAATGAATAGTGTTTACAGTGTACTTTACTACATACTGTAAGTATCTCAAATTGCTACAAAGTAAAAAAAAAATGAAAAAAAAACAAAAGTTACATTCCAAAGAAAAT
This sequence comes from Jordanella pulchra, assembly GCA_034780135.1. Lineage (NCBI taxonomy): Eukaryota > Metazoa > Chordata > Actinopteri > Cyprinodontiformes > Cyprinodontidae > Jordanella > Jordanella pulchra. The sequence goes on along the minus strand of JAUZNJ010029398.1, from coordinate 5,790 downwards.
ACAAATTATAGCAACTAGAAAAGATAATTTTCTGCTTCTGTCTTATACCAGACTTTAACAGAAAAAAAGGAATTGCAGTTTAAAACAGCTGGATTTATCTCCATCAAATTGTCTTAACACCTCCGTCACAAGGCCTTTAACACCTTGGTGTAGAAAAAAAGAGTAATGAAAAAGCATGAAAAAAAACTGTGTTAACCATTTTAAAAAAAAAGATAGTGAGCTTTTTTCTATTTAACATTTGGTCAGTTGCTCACATGTCAATTTTAGGTAGATTCTACCCAGATTCTAGTTCTGAGGCAAACCAAAGGCACTGAGAGCATATTGGCTGTAACTTCCTTTTCTTTACTGTATGACTGACTGATAGGATTAACCCTCGCCACCTTAAAACCAGGAAAAGGATGATCTTACTGTAGCTGTAATGTTCAAGCATTCTATTTCCGCATTATTGATAACTGATGAAAGTTATGTGTAAAAGTACCGGATCAATTACATCTATTTCAACTTAATATAATATAGAGATGTAAATGCATAAAATATTTGTTTATACATTCTGATGGTTAATAGTACTTTTTTGTTTAAGGTAATTTGGTCTTCCTCACATTTTACTTGTTAATAGAACTGACAGTGTACATTTCATTCATTTACTTAGTAGAGAAAATAAAATCAAAAGGCAATTAAGAAATTTCAAAAGAAGGGTGTGAAGATAATGTGTCTTATTTTCATGCTGTGTAACCTTTACTGTCCCTAAAGCGATGTTCTGATTGTTTAAAGAAGTAATATGGATGCATTTGAAGTCTGATAACTATTTTAATCTGATGCATGGGATGAATGTTCTCCTGTGAAGTCTCCCTGGATCAGAGACTTAAGCAAAAAATGTATTTTTTTTAACTTCAGCAGGGAGCAATAGTCCCACAAAAGCCTTTTTGTAATGTTTCATGTCTTGTCTTTTTGGTAGCGAAGATTTAATTATTTTTTGTTCACAATATCACTAATTTGAACTAACTGTTTAAATTATAAACTTTAATCTCTAGCTTTGTTATGATTCCTTTTTTTGCTGTCCTTTGTTTTAATATTTAATGTGTATAAAATATAAATGGTAATATTATTTCAATGCAATATCCAAAAATCACTTTGACACAAAACTCGACATATTAGCTTTTAAAAAGACTACTTATGGGCCTATTTTGCTTTGTGCAGCCATATTTTTATTGCATGTTTTACGCTTATTATAATGATAATAGGCAAGAGCTACGCGCATGGGAGCAGGCAGATAAATCACATTTAGATTATGCATATTGTAGAAATAATTGACTTGGTGAGTGTGCCTATGTGCATTCCTGGGCCAAGTAGACTTAGCATATGAGAAGCTGTTTCCTCTGTTGGCAGCTGCTGAGGATAATATATTCCTGTAGGACACAATCATTTTAATAGCTCATCCATTTGTTCAAGAGACAATTGATTTTCTCTGTTTCAATACACGTTAGTCACATTTGATTTCTCTCGTCCTATTTGAATTTGTCATATTTTCAGAGTGTGAAGCTTGTGCTCAGGCATTATAAAAGGAAATCTTTATATAGGTTGCAGGGTTACTGTTTAGATGGGATCCAAGTGAAGATTGAGACTGCCAATAAGAAAGATTTAAGACATCATTGGCAAATCATTGCGGTGGAAGTCAGAGGGGAGAAATTCAGAAAAGCACATCATCTGAGTTCATTAACCAACATCTTGAGAGAAATTTTGATGCAGTGCTGCTGAGATGCCTTAAACACGTTGCATTTGTGTCTTGTATAAAATGTTTTATACGAAAAACATTTCAGCATTGCCTTTCTACTCATATGATGATCTGGAACATATGATGTTATCTGCCATAAAAGTGGGTGTTGTGTGAGCATTGCAAGCCAGAGAACTGATTAAGAAATAAAAACAGATGTTTGCATAAAGTGTAAATCTGTTATTCTCCTACCTTTTTGCACAGAATTAGACTAAACCTTTCCTGTTTAGCCCAGTCAAGACAACCAACATCATTATAAAATTTGCTCATTTGGAAATATCAAGACTTCACTGGATATCCAAAAACACAGCAGCCTTTTGGTTCTAAAGACAATAAAAAAGACAATAAAAAGTCAAGGAGACCAAAAGCAATCGACTCAAGCCATACATTTTGTAGGTAATTTTACCAAATATTAAAGAAAAGTTTGCAAAAAGTCCTGGTGGCCTTTAAACTAACTTGCATGATAAAAAACCCCCCAAAAAACTAAAGGGAGGTCTGATCATTCTAAGGTGGAATAGGCTCATTATATTATTGAGTCCCAAACTCCAGTGCCATGAGAAGAATTTTATTTTTTCTTCCAAAGTTCATGACTTTAAAATTCCTCAATGGACACAAGTGGTTTCCACAAAAAGGTTGGAATCTTCACTTAAAGGCTAAACCAGTGGTTTTCAACAGGTGAGGCGTGCCTCCCCCAGGGGGCGCCAAAGAGTCACAGGTGAGGCGCGAAAAAATAATGTTCTTTGTCAACATTAGGCAGTAGGCTAATTGTGCTTGGTAACATTTGAATGAGCTGCATGACCAGTTCGGAGAGTAGTTTGGAGAGGAGCTACTGGGAAACCAGTGGGTCAGAAACCTCTTCTCTTCTCCACCCACAGTCCACAATGAACTAAGCATCCAAGAGGAGGCTCTTGTTGGGCTCACCTCAAATGTGGACTTAAAACAGAGACTGGTGGAAATGCCAATTATGCGATTCTGGATGAGTGTTTGAGCAAGTTTCCCAATGTGTCCACAAAAGCCACAAGAGTCCTGATCCCCTTCACCTCCACTTACCGATGTGAATGTGGGTTTTCCGCTCTCACCATGATCAAAAACAAATACTGGTCAAGGCCACAAGTGCAGGATGACTTGCAGCTGTTTCTTTCTTCTGTCCAACCCTGCATCGAACAGCATCAAAGGCGTGTCCTCATTGTTCGCATTAAGAACATTGTTGTTAAAATAGCAGCAGGTTTAAATTGTGTATACGTAATTAGTCTAAAAGTAAATTGAAATATTGAATATGTTGATGTCTGTTAAATTCAGATTATCTGCTTTATTATTATTATTTCAGTTGAGGTCTCCTGTGGACATGAGTTCAGTTTGACATTTAGCATCTGTTTAGTTCAGTCTGTCTGCTGTTGAAAATAAACATTTATAAATTTGCTCTAATGAGCGCTCTGTTGGTGATGTTTCAATAAAAATAGCCCCTGAGAGGGAAATATTTGGATGGATATGAATAGGTCTTTCTATGAATAAAATTTGTTAGAAGTATTACAATAAAAAACATCAGGAACACAAAAGATGGATGCATGTACTGCAGGGACCTGTGTGGGGTAGGTTTTGGTGATTGTTTATTTTTGTTTCTATGTTCTTTTTTTTGGGGGGGGGGGGGGGGGGTTGGTCTTTACCTACAGCCTTTTTGAGATCACACTGTCGATAAAGGTCTCTCCCAAATTAAAACAATAATACAGCAGTGCCACTCGTACTTGAGCAACATTATCCACCTCTCTTGAGTAACTCTACCCACCTCTGGAGAAAGAGGTGTCTTGTTGTCCAGCAGTTAAAAAATAAAGACAAGATTTAGCCTATCAAACATTTTGACTGAAAGTCCTGATAATGGTGCTGCAGAAGACGAGACCAGACTAAAAAAAGAGTTTCTTTTAATCAAATAATGTTGCTTATTTGAACTATTTTACATCCTTCCTCCGTTCAGCATAATCTCCATGGTGACATTGAAGGATGGCAGAACAATAAAAAAGTGGAATTTAAGTCTAAGCTATGAATCTGCTTCATGAAACTATTACTCTGCATTTTGAAACATAATCTACAACCTGGTCTCATTTGACCAGGTATGTAGATTATTTCCTATTTGAAATGTTATTATTTCGATACAAAATAGATGATAAAGTTTTTGTCTTATTAAACAAATTTGAAAAAAATAATTCTGACTGGCAGATTTAGAGCTTGAAATCACAGAGTGTATGCAAGGCATTGTTTACATAAAAGGCATAAAGAAATTATGGGGTTTTACCAGGGAGGAAAATAAAAGATTTTATTTGCCCAAAAAGTCACTAACCATGGCACTAACCACTAGCTGTGATTTCAGTCTTGAACAGCAACAAACTGTTTTAGGGGAGCCTATAGTGAGGCTTGAATAAAAGAGCAATGAAAGGTCACTCTCTGAATGTAAAATAACTTCACTTTGGTGTCTAACACTTTAGCTCTGCTGAACAGTGACAGATACTCACACTTCTAAACCAAACATTGGGCACTTACCTTATAAAATCTCTGAACAAAATAGATGTTTGTCTTTTAAATCCTGGTAATAAGGGTAGATATAAGATCTTGAACAAACCATTTTAGCATAACAACCAACATGACCCTGGTTAGTGAAATCAAACATGTCAAGCCTGCTTAATTAATGAAGTTAAATTCACCCTTTGACTTTTAGAAATCGTATTAGCACCAGTAATAATATTCATTAAACTCAGAGCTGCCTCCAAGAGAAATCAGCCTAATGAAGTGAGATCTGAGTCTGCAGAAAGGCTCATGATTTAAATAGAACATAAGGAAGAAAAAACGTTTCTGTAATAAAAGACAAATAAGAACCCCAGTTTCCAAACACAAAACCTAGAAACAAATAAAACATTCAAAGTACTACGTCCTAAACAAATCATTTTCCCAGATTACACCTCTGCTGCTCTTTAGATTTACTGTCTGTACTAATACTGTTGAAGCTACACATGTTTAGATCCAACATTGCATTTCCACCAGACTCTTGTCCTCATTGGTTTAAGTGTTTTCTTTTAACATGAGAAGAAGATATGTCAATGGTTATAATACGCTCCTTCTGTGAAAATTAGAGCAACATCCGGCCAACACTTTTCAGGTTATTTTGAAAACAAACAGGCAAACAAACTAATGCTGATAAAGAAAAACATAACCTCCTTGGTGAAGGTCATAACTACCTTGGTATAAACATGGCATAAAAACATGTAAAGTGTAGTTTTCATTATTTCAATACAAATTTAAATTCTAAAAACAAAAATTGTTTTGTGGAGTTGAAAATGTATTGAAATTATCATTGAGCGCCATCCTTCATGATCAGAGGTGCTAGAAAAGGCCCCAATGAATTGAATCTTTTCAGACATTTTAAGGGTTTGCATGAAGGCTGTATTGGTAATGGGAAGGTTTTTTATTAATTTTCTTGATGAATTTCCTCAACCACCTGATGGCTAAGCAAATTTACTGTAATTTGAAAGTTGAAGTTGTGCACATTCACTCGGGATCAATTCCAAACCATGAGCGTCTAGGATCCATTCTATAGAGTGTAGGGTGTGTACGAATGTTCAAAGAAGCATGGGAGACATTCTGATGAATAAATGAAAGATCTAGGCCGAGCCTGGCCTGTGTCTGTTGTTCTCAGTAGAGTGAGTTTGAGTTTGGGTCAGACTTTGGGGTCAGTTGGTGAATTTGGTGTCCTGGGACCATAGGGTTAGCTGAAGGGGATCAGGGTAAGGTTATCTAAATATATATATATAAAAAAAAAACTTTAGGGGGGTGTAGAAGTCCATGATGACACTGGAAATAAGGGTTAGGGTTAGGGCCCTGTGCTGGGGATAAATCAGGTGTCCGTGGACCTTCAGGTTAAGCTGATATTATTTATAACTACTTTGGAAGTGTTTAGTTGGTTTGGGGTTTAAAGCTCTGTGTGCAGTAAAAACTGTGTCCTCTGACTTCTGGGATTAAGCTGTTATTTAGAG
>JAUZNJ010029397.1:0-15454 GCA_034780135.1 Jordanella pulchra | reverse complement strand
TGTATCTCACAGAGCACTGCTCAATCCATCAGCACAAAATGAAAAGAGTATGTAATGACAGGAACCTTCTAAGAAATGTTAGGTTTCAAAGGCTCTGCAAAGAGAACATCAATCACCTATAAGCAGCCCAGAGGCTTAAAGTTACACTGAGGGATCTGAACAATTCATGTAATAGAATCTATGCAAGGATAACTTTTAGTCTTGTATTCCACTAAAGCCCCTTTCCATTGACAGTTTCAGCCTCCGCTTGTGGCCATCTACTCTCTCCTACTCTGTCCTTCATCCATCCTCCTGGTGGATGGATGAAGGACAGATGCAACAAATTTGGTGTGATTTAGAAGCTTAATTTTGTTTTTTGTTGTTTTTTTTTTTTTACTTCAGGCATGGTCAGTTGTAAAATTACAATTGAGTTTGACCCAGCCTTTTCAAAGTGGTCCTTACAATCAATTTAGTCTGTCTTGAGTTTTCATTTTTCTATAGACTTTCTCAGCAACAACATGCTTGGTTTTCCATGTCCCATCAGTGAACAATAGTCTGTTAATGTAACATTTCAGCCCTGCTCCTGAGTAGGTATAGAAAAAAAAGACAGTCCCAAGTGGGCTAAACAGTAATTGAAATGTTTGCAAAGCGGGCTGAGAGGAGTGGGGCTGGCCTCTATGGAATAATAACCATAAAAATTCTCCTTTTTAGTTTCCAATGTCCCATTTAGGATAGACAGTAAGAGTTAAAAAGTTCTAGTCAGATGAGAGTAAAGCTTTTAAATTTTACCCTAAACTGAAACTAACACTGCACATTAACCCGGACTTTCACCATCCGTAATGTAAAACACTGCAGTGCCAATCATGCTGCAGGAATCCTTTGCTTTTCTTGAAAACTGATATCAACAGTTGCAATATTTTGCAAAGAAGAGTAGAGCACATTGCAGTTTCCAGATGTGCAGGCCTAAGAAACATATCACAAAAGAGTTGCAGGAGTATTTACTCATAAGGGTAACTTTACACACTAATTATGAGGAGAGGATAAAGGCAAAAAAAAAGATTAGCATTTTGAAACCAATGTATATATGCAATGTATGTACTAAATCCAATTCCTAATTTTGTTCAATTTATGAAGCTCTATCACCAAAAATCTATGAAAATGCCATTAACTTTTGACAGAATGTGTATAAGTTTAAGGTATTCAGTGCTTTTTCAAAGCAGTTTAAATAAATAATTCAACCATGTCTATGTTGGTTTAGTTGAATGTTCTCATTTAATTTTGACCTGAAGGAGCTCAATGTCGTCTAAGAGAACACTCTGCTGATTGCTGTATAATGGCTTTTGTGTGAAACCTGAGTATACGGTATTCATCAGCTGTGCTGAATTTGTGTCACCGAGCCTCCTACTTTCCCTAGGGAGTTGCTCTGTGGTCTCATTCTTTTAGATGTCAGGCTGGGCTAAGTCTGCCAAAGCTTTGATAAGATGTTGAGAGTAGGAAAGGGGGATGTGTGCTGCAGGTCAGACCTCAGCATAGGAAATTATGGATCCAACTAAAGGTGGGGGGTAGCAGTGGAAGGCATAGCTCCCACTGTGATGGTTTCCCTCCTGTCAGACTTTATACATCTCTATATCTTTATGTGCACCAATACCAGGATGTCAGATATGGGTGAGATAAACATTAAATAGCTAAATCTGGAAACTGCGATTATCCAGACTTCCTGTGCATCTATCTAAATTTGCACTTCAAATGTGAACAGCTGCTTGAAGTGTAGAACAAAATAGCAGGTCTACAGCACACTAAATGCATCAAAGGTTCCCTTTCAAGTCTCATTTTCAATAGTGGTTTGCAGAGTAGAAAAGTGCATTATTCATTGTGATGGGAGAAATGACTACTCGTCCAATCAGATGTAGAATTTCAAATCTCTGAAATGCAAAGACATTTTCTTCAAACCACAATGCTTTTGCAGTCATGTTATCAGTCGCTCTGGCTTTTATATGATAATTAACCCAGAGGATTGGTGATATCAGTCAGTTGTGAGAATAAGAGACCATGTTGGAGATTTAGGCCATAATCCAGTCTTTAAAACAGAGCATACAGGCAAAAGTGACATTTCATCATAAAAAATGCAAATTTTGTTCATGTATTATTTGCCATCATACTATCAAGCATTGATAATATTCCAAATTAATCAGACAGTGTAAAATGTATTGAATACACAAATTGCATTGAACTGCATTCAATTCTCTTTCACTAAATGTAAGCCATAAAGGAATTTTTCATCATATGTACAGATAGAGAGAAATCAGCTCTACCCTTTCAAACTATCAAAAGAGGATGACTTCTGTGGGGCTTTTAATTTGCCTTTTTATTTTGTCAGAATAAAACTGTTGGCATGTAACTAAATCAACAGAAAAAAACTGTTAAAACAAAGCAGATATTAAATCCTACTGTTGGTCTCGCTTTATTGTGTGGTTCTGCTTCCATGCGTTGGTATATTTATTTGGATATAAGCCAAGGCATGTAAATGTCATGGTTTGGCTTTATTGATTTATTCAATCTTTCTTTTTTTTATTAGAATAAATGCAAAAGATAAATAATCAGTGACTGTAAAAATATGAATTAATTATATATTTCTTCTACCAGTTGCTAATTGCATAAGATGCTTTATTTTACTCAATGAAGTGTAGGTAGATTTTCTTTTTTATATGAGCACGTGGATTAATAAATCAAGTCTAATTACTATGCTTGCATATGGCAGTGATAACGTTTGACATCAACTCTGACCGACATCAAAGCACTATGCCTGTTTGCTTTAATGCAAGATATACCACTATTTAAATGTGCAGATATTTGGAGGTAAATGATCAAATACAAGGACTTTATTACATTTCCAATGTTCAATTGGTGACACCCTAACTCTGTTTTAGCCAGTTCTATATACATTAGGATGCACATAATAAGTAAGGATACTTACATGTGGTGCAGAAAATAGAGGTCTGGCATTTTAAAGCCTCCTTCTTTCACTTATGTAGTGAATTATATTTGTATATTCAGTATACTTCATAGACTGATGGGTGGTTAATTAACTGTTATGCTGGAGGTGTTTTACTTTAGAATTCAAAAAGAGATGTGGAAAAATGTGTGTCAGATCCAGGGTCAAAATTAGACTTTCAAACAAGTGCCAACTTGAAAAGAGGAGACCTCTCTCAGTGAATAAACCAACATTACAATGCTGTATGCATATAATACAAATGCAATCATTTTAATTGCAATTTTATATGATTGATTTAATACTATCAATTTCATTTGTGATTGAACTTATGATTAATTTGTAGACCCTCTTTTCCCTGATGTGCCTGACAACCATGAGATAAATATGAACATGAGATAGAATTTAAACATGATAACATGATAAAAAACAAAGAAAAAACAAAACAAAAAACTATGTTTCAGAATGTAGGTGAAAAAAACTCAAACTCCCAAAGTAGAAGGCTATTGAATACAGTGTGGGGTCCTCTATATATAAACCTTCTTCCAATTTAGAAAAAACCCTCTTCACATGGTCCACACTAGGCCTCTCAAGAACCCTTGTGCTAGGTGATAACATTTTTAAAACTTTGACTCAAGATCCACAACAGATGGCACAGAAACAGGCGAGCTTCCTCTTTCTTTTGCTGAGTTTTCCACAAGAGTCACAGACCGGAGCCAGTACAGTTGGGACAGAGGGTTTTTTTTTCTCAAGAAAACAGAGCAAGTAGCCCTGTCAGCTAGACTGATCTATACCAACAGACCTACTACAAAAAAGGCACCTAAGTTACCATCCTGCAACTTTTAAATGCTTCTATTCTCAACACCTCAATCAAATAAGTCGCTCATTATCAGGCATCTGAACTGAAAAAAAAAAGAAATTTGAAGATATGTATAAACAGTAGAGACAAATTACATTTAGTAAAACTTGTAAATGTACTGCAGCTAATGGATACTATATGAAGGAATGGATGGGAGAAAGGGAGGTACTTTTATTTACTTATATCCCTCTATAAATGTATTTTCAATACAAGTTTCCTAGTTGTAGATGTAATCATAAAGTGATAATAACTTTGTATTTCACCATAAACAGTCAGTTAACTAAATGTAGCACCGAGGGCATAGTTTAAACATATTTAATGTCCCTGAACTTCTATCTTTGGGAGTTAAAAGATGTAGACTTACCACACTGGAATTCGTCTGCTCCATCTTCACAGTCTTTTTGGCCATCACACAGCCAAACACTAGAAATGCAATTCCCACTTGGGCAAGCAAAGTGGCCCTCCTCACACTTCTGCCCATGGGAAACTGGGGCATACAACAAAATCAAGTCAATCCACTGAGCAACAGCAATGATTGAGGTCATTATCATCTTCTAAGCTCTCTCTGAATCCTTTGTTCCACTGCCATGATCATCTCTGAAAATGAGATGGAGGATTTTCAAAATGAAGCTGGCTTTCCTGACCTGCCTCTGATTTCACAAAGGAAAAATGGGAGTTGTTGTGCAGCTCACCCTGGCAGTTGGTCTCATCTGCGTAGTCTCCGCAGTCATTTGCACCATCACAGACCCATGATGGATGGATGCAAAGTGAAGTAGAGTTGCAGCTGATAAAATTCCTTTCTTGTACCCCCAGCTTGTAAAAGTGAGAGCAGTCGGTGTGGTCTGAATACAAAACACATGACAACAATGACTACTTTGTCACAATCATAATGTGAAAGGTGATCGTGACCAATAAAGCACTAAGTCTTTACCATCAGAAGCTATAGTTATTGGGTATATTTCATCTGCTAGAGAGGTAGCTGTAAATTTGTTTTAATTCTGACTGTAATGAAAAGAGGAAAGCACTTACTGCAGTTTTTTTCATCTGAGGCGTCGGCACAGTCAATGACCTGGTTACACCAAGTTGATATGTGTACGCAGCTCCCATCTTTGCAAGATATTTCAGATGAGCCACATGTAGTATCTGTTGGAGTAAATTAACATTACTGAAATAAAAAGAGGACAGCTGAAAGGATTAGTTAAAAACTCTCTTTTCAATCTGAAGTAAATAATTACAAGCTACTCAGAGGAATTATCTTTTATAACTTCGCTTTTTTGAGCTGGACAGCTTTTGTAGTGAATACTGGAGCCCCTTGTGGGGCTACAGAACAACATGTTTAAAAGCATTCCCCCATAAATTTGTATTATCAATGCTTAATTTTATTAGTAGCCTTTCACAGGGAGATGGTGATACAATATGTTATCACATGATTTTTTAAAACAAGAAGATAAAAATGATTTACATACTGTGAAATCCATAGAGCTAAAGTTAAACAGACAGTGTATTATACATACACACACTCCTGGATAACTGATCATCAGGGAATGCATCCAAACAGAATGTTGATTTGATGCATGAGACACAATGTAAGCTGGATATTTGATCACACTGCTTTACATAAGCGTGATACTGAATTAAACTTGGTGTGTTTCAAAGATTTCTAAAACATTTTCTAAAACCTTAATATTTCATACAAAAACTTAAGATTGGCTAGAAGTGTTTTTGGTCTGAACGATTCCTTATGAGAACTTTTCCTCCAACCCCCCACCCCCCTCCAAAAAACCCAAGAACAAATAAAGCAATAAAATGAAATTCCTGACCTGGACTGATCCTGGAACTAGCGGATCTCCTGATTATATTTTGGTTATAAGAGAACAAGTTGTTCTTTTTTCATAAAACATGAGCCTTGAAGCCACAACAAATATCTCATGTAGAAGATGTTTGATCCTTTATGGCTCATCCTGATCATCGATGGATAGTGGTGAAAATACATAGTTTAACTACCAACTCCATATAACCCATCACAGTATCTCTACAGCAGATATCCTAATATTATCAACCATTAAGTAATGAAACAACCAGCTCTTCTCTGATTCACACTCGTACAACAAGCAGTAAAGCTCAGCATATACTGTGAATTTAAAACTCCTACAATACTTGAATATTAGGGGTGTGTGAAAACTGACAAAAAAACATCTTAAAGGGTGATAAACAACAAAAAATATCAGAGCGGGAAAAAAAATCGTGTGATAACTATACTTGTTAATGTTGAAGCTCTGTGTTTTCACATGTTCTTTCAATAAATAAGACAAAAGCTTTGGTTTTGTCAAGTTAACAAAGATTCTAGAACCTCAAACACCACTTGTTAAGTAGTGTAAGTCCTTTTCATGTTTCAGCCCATATTATAAAATTTATCCCCAAAGTGTATTAAAGCTGTCATCTTACAAAGGTCAGATATTACAAATCTTTGCACTAATACAAACACTCTTTAAACTCCAATCCTTGACATCCAGCATGTTGTAGCCAATATATTACTTTTTAGATTTTATTCCAGTTTCTGAATAATTTTGTATGAAGACACTGTGAATTAAAGTTGGAGAAAATAAAGATTTACATGAGCTAGCAGTGGTATTTTAAAGATAACTATGACTGACACAGTTTTTTCAGGATAGTTTGACCATTTATATTTTACATTTCATAAACACTTTTGAGTTCTAAAATGCATTTAAAAAAATTTTAATTTCATCTACACTTTTGAATATTGAAACATGTAACTAATTAATGTTTAGTTCATCTGTAAAACTGTGTAAATTGTGTCAATAAATGGTCAATAAATGCTGGAACCCCGCCTCGGCATTGAGGCCAAATCACACCATGAACAGTTTAGGGTCTGATCTGACAGAAAATTGGATCATATCAAGTCATGGGATTTGCATCTAATTAAAATTGAGATAGTCAGACCACACACACAATTCTCTATAACCCTGGTTGCGTATTTCTGACTGAGGTAAATCCCTGGCCTATTATGCTAGGTCCTAATTAGAGATCTGCTCGGAATTTCATAAGTCGGAAGAGAGACAGGGTGACAAAGTAAGCACAACAACTTTGGGTAAAATAAAAACTCAAAGTAAACCAGTAATATTTGCTCCCATATAGGTCTATCTGGAAACAAAGAGTTATTGCAGTAAGTGAAGCAGACCTTGGCATGCACAATCAATAAAAGATTTCAATCAGGGCTGGACTGGACACTGAGCATACAGGGCATATGCAAGGTGACGCCCAAACATGGGCGTCAGCACCTGCTATCATAATGTAAACAAAAAAAATATTTATCATTAATTATTTATTATATTAATATATATTAAGTAAATTATCAATTTTCCAAATTATAATTGAATCGAAAGATAAATAAATAAATCATATTCCCCTCAATAGTGATACAAAAGTTTTGTTTTATCTAAAAATGCACCTCTACTTTTAGATTAAGTAGAGAAATCTTGCATGAAACATCCATTATTTTAATGTTTATTTCTGTCTTCCATGCCAGTTGGAGATCAATATAAACAGCAACAAATACAGATCACCTCGTGTAAATATTGTTTTATTTAAAAGAAAAATATATGTTTTAAAAAAGCGTTCTTCTGCATTAATAAGTTATTTTTGCATAGCTTCGATTTTGGTCTTGACAACACTTAAAATTTGCCCACAATTTTTATTTTTTTAATCATTTTCATCAAGAGTAGAAAAACGATTTGTTAAAAAGGCTACTTGAATATTAATTGAAGTAGCCTTTTTAACAAATTGTTTTTCTACTCTTGATGAATTTCCTTCACTATACATTTATTTTTGAAAACACTGTGTTTACTTCCTCTTGTATGCTGCGTGTCTCCCCCAAAAATATAACTAATCATGCCTGGCCACCACAACCCAAAATGCCGGGCCATTTTCAGTCCTGTTTTCAATCAGAGGTGTTTACCCATAGTATAGCTCTGCAGTATAGAAATAAAATAAAGTGAAACAGCAATCTCCCTTGAGCTTGTTAAGAACAGCAACCACAGATTAACTTTTTTTTTTACCCTACTTGTCAATATTGAAAGAATTTCTTGGAAAAAATGGGGAACCTTTTTACAAAAAGTGTGGATGAAAAAATAGCAGTGAAGCTCAAAGTCAGATGCAAGCACATTTTTACAGCCTTTTTAAACTATTTCTTGCTTTTAAAAAGAGTTCATTGTTTGATAATCATTTTAACCCTGAAGAAAAGAGTTTCACATAAAACCTGAAAAAGCCAAAATCAAATAATATATTTATGTCTATTAAGAGGAAATATAACCTTAGTTATATATAACTGCATATAAAAAAAAAGAATTCTGCCTCTGCACAGAATTTAGCAACACCATATTTAACTATCCTGTTGATCAAAAAAAAAAGAGAGAAGTTCTTGATGTACCATTAAAAAAGCGAGGGGCTGGTAATGGGCATAGCTTACTGTGATAAACTCCCAACTAAATCACAGATTGCTCAATTGGAAGGTCCTCATTAATTATGAACCCACTGATGTCTCCTGGTGGGTCTAGTCAGCATGGCCAAAATCTCTGAGCTTAACCATTCTCACTTTCTCATCAATTACTGCAGAAAAATATCTCAATATAAAAAGAATTCAAAAAGCACCTTCAAAGATGCAGTCCTTAAAGTAAAAATAAAATCACACCAAATATTGTTCAAGCAGCTTCCAGGGGCAGTGGTTGGGCGTCTCTTTTAATTTGTGCACTCCTTATGATCTTTGGGCTCATTAAACAGCGAGGGCTTAGCACAGCATGTGGTCTCGTGAGCTGTATTAACATAAGCATTAGTGTGACTAGATTCAGCCCTCAAAGGCAGGATAGAGCGTGAGATCAAACAGCTGCAAACTCACTGCTACAGAAGGCTTCATCAGAGTTATCCCCACAGTCATCGATCCCATCACAGAAACGACCACTGGCAACACATCTTTGGTTGTAGCAGGGCCTAAAACCCCTCCGGCAGGTCCTGTTGTCTGAAGAACAGTTGAACTGATTTAAATTTCTTTCCAGGATAAAGGTATCATCAGATGTCTTTAGCAATTAAATTGGTAGGAATCCCATCTAAGCCAACATGTTGTTTCTGGTTCTTCTTTACTTTCTTCTCCATGTACCTCAATTTGCTACGTTTCCCTTACCACAGTACTGCATCTTCTCATCTGATTTATCTTTGCAGTGGGCCACTCCATCACAGGTAAGCTGATAGTCGATGCACTCTCCATTTCCACACTCAAATTCGGTGTAAATGCTGCAAGACGAATTTTCTGCTGCAAAAAAAAAGGAGACGAACTGATATGAAAATATATTTTAGTACATGTAGAGATCAAACTGTTTAATCTATTAATTCAACTAGATTACCATTTATATTACTTATTTAACTTTGATATCTGTTCAGGTTCTGGTGAGAAATTTGCTCATCCTGAAGAATGTTATTATTAAGTATATATATATTTTTTTACTTTAAATCATTATGTAGTATTACTTCTTTTTGGGGAGGAGATATATTACTATCAAAAATGGACAATATTAAAGGAAAAACAAAGATTACATCATGCCAATTTTGATTAAAAATTCCCTTAGTGAGCCTCTGTATCCAATTATTTACCTTTTCTCTCATTTTACTGGATATGTGAGCATTCTTAATCAGAGTGTGTTGATTTAAAGGCTATCTCCTCAATGCAAACCATTTAAAGCATAAACCACCAATTTTAAAAAAGGTGGACGTTTGGCCACTCAATGTAAGCCTACTTTATTAGCTGCAAAATATTTCCTGATGCTCATTGCAATCATTATCCTGTTTGATCATCCAACTGGATTCAAGCTTTACCATCTAGCTGTTGATATGATGTTAAAGAATAGAAACGAGGTCCTGCTTTTTATGTATTTTACCCACTGTGCTCTAGACTAATAGCAGGTTAAGCAGAACCTCGAGATGCTGTTACCACTACTGTGCCTTCATATTTACTAAAGTGTACTTAGGGCTGAAAGCATTGCTTTTTCTCCTTGAATTACACTCTTATTTACAGAGGCCTCCTCTAACTAAAAACTATTTTTCTAAAGAATACCTTAAATTTTCCATGTGGGCAGCTGTGAATTTGTAATCAACCTGAAGTCTTTTTGGTCTTTTCTAAATTTGAGACCAGGTGTTTTTTGTTTTTTTTTTTGGTTTGCACACTTCTAGTTCATGAAGATATGGACAGAGACACTTATGTTAGGATCTTCCAGTATATGACAGTCTTGAGCTTGAGTGATTCCTGTGTTGCATTTAAATCACAAAAGACAGCAGAGGTTGATAATTTGGGTCTGATGATAAAACGTTTAACCAATTAGGGCATTGTGATAAGGATCTGTAATTGTACACCAGGACGGGTTTTATAACTGAAAAAAAGTAAATGAATTCTTCTGTAACAGCCTTAATCAAAGACATATGAATAAGTGAACAATTTCTGATTAGAATTAGAGAAATATGCAGTCAGAATTATGCCAGAACATTGTATAAGCAGTTTCCTTGTAACCTGCTAAGTGACTAGCAAGTTTTATTTAAGCCTCTTTCTTCTTTCCATGAAATCATTTGTTGGACAAAATCTGTTGTAAAATCATTAAAAGCCAATAAATTAATATGACATTGATACATGACTATTTATGTGACTACATGACTATAAAGTATAAATTGCTGACTGGAACTATGATTCCAATACTATTCCAGTTTGTTTAAACCATCACAGATCATTGAGTAAGCTTCCCCTTTGAATTGTATCATTTGACAAACATCCTAATTCAAACAGTGTATGGGGACAAAAAAATTACAGACCTATATTTGAAGCTTTGAGCGTTAAAGAAAATCTTTATTTTAATAATACATAAAGTCTGGATATGATTTTAAAAAATATCTTACCACCCACTGACATGACATTCAAGCTAGCATCCAGCTCTGACTCACATGCCCTGTTTTGTCTGGCCAAACTTCCCTTGTTTGAACAGCTCCTCCCACCATATGGCCCATCAGCATAATGACTTTCAAATTCAACCAGTGATGCCAATTAGAAAGCAAGACATCACTTGCAGTGTTTTATAATTGGGAAGTGTAGAGCCTATTTCACTCCCTTGAACAGTTACTTTCTGCATATATTTACCTTACACACCATAATGTTTGTGTACAATAGTTGTTGACTTGGTAATTAAAAAGTAAAAAAAATAAAACAGTCTTTTTAAAAATATAAAAAACAACATCTGGTTGCTTGCTGGTTTATCAAATAAATAAATGATTTTGAAGAACAAAAAAAAATTAAATAAACATAAAGAAAAACAAACTTACAGAGAACAAAACTCAGAGATACCCTTTGAGATATCTTAATATTAATAACGTTGAATTAATTATAAGTCATTTTAGAATGAATCAATATGAAACTTCCGATGACTTACACACACATCTGTTGTCATCCAGCAGCACACGCTCTCCTCTGCAAGAGCAGTTGACCCTTCCATGAGCAGTCAGGAGACAGAGGTCACCGCAGCCTCCGTTCATGTGTCGGCATGGGGAGAGCTCACCTTCAATAACATTCAAACAAAAATTAATCAGGCTTTTGCAAAGAAAAGGAGAGTTAAATTCAGATCGTTTTTTTTTTTAATACATTTTTTTTTGTTAGAAGTGATGAGATTTCATTTTAAAGTTTTGCATTATTAGCAGCATGATTACAAAATATAGCTCTGTTAGCACATGGCTATGGAATTAGTTAAATACAGGCCCATCGAAAAAACACCACGTTGTATAAATCGGTGCAAATATTTACTTTATAAAGACATAATGCTTCTTGCTCAGATTTAAGCAAATGGCTACTGCGGGCTTTACTTCTCATTCTACTTCTATTCCTCTTTGAGTACTTGAAAAAACTTTTTAAGTGAAGACAAACAAAAAGTCTTTTATTTCCATACATTATAAGCATCATGCGAACATGTCACTGCTGAAGGACTGTATAAGCTACTTTTTGGCCTTGATGTTTAGAAGAGTGTCACAACAGTGATTTTCAGTGCTATAAAATAGCACCTCAATTAAACCACCATAATGTGTGGCAAGGAAGCCCTTGGAACTAATAGAAGTATGAGTGGGAACAAGGTTTTTTGAATAAATGACAAAAAATTATATGATGAAAAGGTTTCCAACTCTTTATTTCTTGTTATTCTTGGTATATGCATCTAAGAAATGTTTCAGTCCTTTTCCGCCTTATCACCTTGGGTGCTCCATCTACAGTCTAACAGTGCCCCAAGTCGTCAAACTGTCTTTTGCTGAATAGACCAAAAGTAGGTTAGACTGTCCAGTGAAAACCAATGGCCTAAGTTTAAAGGGATAGTTATGTTATAGACTTAAATTATAGTGTTATATCAACAGATTAACAGCTAAATTACTCTTTTTTTAATAAATCACAGAACAAAGAAAAAAAATAATGAGAGGTTAGTACTGTTGCCATTAGCGATGGTTCATCAGCGTGGATATATTGGTATTTCTACTCATCTAACAATCATATACTGTAAGTTAACTGATAATTAATGCATTCAGGAGGTATCAATTGAACTTTAAAAGTTAAACCCAAACCTAATTCAACAATTTAATAGGATTGCAGAAAATTTTAATCCATACATACTTTCCAAATTCTTTAACCTTTACATCGATATAGAGGAACACTTTTTCGTTTTTTAACTTAAATAAGATACACACGCGCACACACACCCACACACCTACACCCACACACACACAATTCAATGTTTCAAATGACTAAACCTGCAAAAAACTCTTTAATTCTAATGATCAGTAAATCTACTGCATTTAAAATGAGCTGGACATCCTCTAGCATCAATAATTTATATGAAAGCAGTAGCAGTGAAATACGGTCTGCTCTCACTGGACAAAAAGGGTTGAAATCCAGTAAGATACAACCTGTATTTTTTTTCCACATTTGTGAAAGATACAGGGCATATGCAAAGAGAAGCTATATGCAGATCTGTCCCTTCTTGTGGACAGCTTCACAGTTGCATCTAGTCTGTTATCTAAGTGAACCCTGGGATTTACTGAATGGTGATCATGAAAGTATTCTTACAAATTTCCTGCTAGGAGTGTTATCAAAATGCATATAAACACATATGAATTCCTTAAAACATTGCATTGTCCATATTAAGCCAATTAGCGCATTTGTTTGTTTCACTTGCAGAAACATGGAAGTCACATGACTTGGCTGCAAACAAATCTAGATCAACAGGCTGACTAAAATGTAGGATCGGTCTATATTTGCTCTTGTGGACCAACAGGGCTGAAACACATTTTTCAGAGAGACTGAAGGAATTTATGGCAGGAAACAAACATCCTGACTGCACCATGTCATGAAAATAACACCATCTTACTGTGGTGATGCTTTTCTTAGGTCAGAAGGTTGATTAAACTAAATTTGTGGGCGCCCTGGAAGACAATGAAAAAAAAAAAAAGAGTAGAAAAGATAAAAAAAAGACCCTGATATTCACCTTCCAACATGACAACAAGCCAGACACAGACAAGAGGAAGACGAGTTAAAATGAAACAGTTTAGTTCAAACCACTGACAAAGCAAAGCAAAACAAATATATAAAAAAAAATTAAGCCATATGCTCTCTCTCCAATCTGACTAAGCTTGAGTTATTTAGAAAGAAAGAGATCAGGGCTATCGTATATAAAGCTTGTGTATGCACTAAAAGGGGGGGTTGAAACATGCTGACATTTACGCAAATGTTGTGATCTATTAAAGAACAAACTTGGCTTGAAAATACAGTATGTTGCCCCTCATGCCAGCAACAGTAAGACCCATCCATGCAGGGTATGCTCATTTTGGAGAGTCAACAAAGGTGATGAAAAAGGTGGAGAACTGAAGCCAGATTGTATTAATAGCCATTTTATTCAAAGATAAATTAATGAAAATGACTCTTATAAATAAATGATGAATACATATTCCATTACATAAATACATTTCCCCATTAAATAACACCAAATATGTATTTAAGAATACATGTTTAGCTTATTTTTTCATTTATTTATTTACTTTAAGATTTATTTATTTATCTATTAAAGCTTTATTTTATGTGTATAGTTGGTCAAGAAATACACTTAAAGTAATAATAATGACACCCAGTGTCATTTTAAATGACACCAAGTCAATCCCCATCATTTTCCTCCTGTTTTCTGGTAATACCCTACTTTGCTGCACATTAAAGTCTCACTAAAACATAAAAAAAATTTTGGGATGTCAGGTGACAAAGTGCTAAAATGTTCAAGAGGTGTTAATAAGTAAAACAGGCCCTATATTAAGTGTTTCTCTTTAACAATTCATTATTATGAATATTTAATGTCAAACTTCATCATCCTTTTATCATAATGCCCTTCAGTGACAAAAAATAATAATTGCCTTTATCAAATTAACTATTAATGTTGATATAAAAAATATAATATAAAAGAAGCCTCACAAAAAAATGTTGAGACATACAGCTGCACAAAACAATGTTGGGCTCGTACTTATGAAGACTATGTGTCTCTATTTAATCCTGAAGACATTTCAAAGGAGCAATAAAGTAAAATATACTTTTTATTTCAGAATTTTTTTACAGACACAAGATGCACTTGTGGTTGTTTAATAGCTATGGATATTGTATTTGAGGAAAACATATGTAGTCATCAATCTGTTCGCAGTGTAAGTAACATAATTTAATGAACAGTATTTATTTTCAGGATATTCATGACAGTATAAAACCAATTAAACTGTAACAATGTAAAGAAAGAAAACAGCAAACTAATATTCAAATCCAACATTTTAGCTCATTGCATGTGAAAATACAAACTTATAGCTGTGCTTATTCAGGTCACAGGATACAATTATTTCCCATAACAAGATGAACAAGGAAATGAGCTGCTCTAGCCATCCGATCCCAAGCCAGTGGGATGTGCTTAAGCTCACCTTCTATGTCCTACTTGGAATTTAAATCTTCTACGACACTTAAGAGACTCCCTCTACAACATAAGCTACTTTTTTATTAATTACCACTGAGGTTTAAGTTTCTCACCATTCTAAATACGACCACTTTAATTTATCAACTCAGCGTCTTTTGTATCAAATGAATATATGTGAGCTCCATTTGGGTGAAACTAAACAGCTATATCTGTTGTTGTTGCTGAATGTGGGGTTTTAGTCATTGATATCACCTTTTCAAGCTATGCTTTATTTAAGAATTCATAATTTAGTAGGAGAGTAAACTGTATCAACATCTCCTAAAAGACAGAGGAGGACATGCAAATTTCCATCAACTGATATCATGTATGCCTTTAAGAGTATTTACATCTGCATAAAACATAGTGTGTGTTCACATATACACAAAGCACTGTTATTAGTTAATTCTTATACAGAACACAGACATTCAGTTTAACATCCATTGGTGAGATCATAAGAACTGCCTCTAAATAATCATGATATAATATGTCACAAATAGGCCTGTCACGATAGCAAATTTTGCTGAACGATTAATTGTCTCAAAAAGTTATTGCGATAAACGATAATATTGT
>JAUZNJ010029396.1:0-15454 GCA_034780135.1 Jordanella pulchra | reverse complement strand
ACTAAACAAAATAATATATATATATATATATATATATATATATATATAGATATATAATATTTCATGTTCTTCCAATTGCTCTGGGAATTATGTGTTTTTTGAGGCATTAGTGCAAGATTTCTTTTCTTTCAAGCATGAGCTTCATAAACAATTGGAGGAGGTTGTTATGACAACCAGACCTTTGCTAAAACAAACAAAATAATGAGCTAAGAAGAAATGTGACATCTAATACTGAATCAAGCTAAAGTAACTGGTTTGATCTCAGTCTCTGTGGCACATCTCAGCTTCACATCATGCAAGTTTAGGAAGTTAGCTGTGCTCCTCGATTTTTGAGGGTTTTTTTTCCTGTAAATAAGATATTGCTTACTAATAAACTATAAAATATCGCCTCCAAAAGATACAGAAAGCTTCTAAGTGTTTACAGAAAGGGGCTTTTTTAAAAAGTAACTTAAAGTAAAATCTTGATGCTCACCTACACCTCGACTCAGAGTCTGAGGTCGTCTCACCATCAGTAGACAATGAGGATAAAATGTCTTGCACAAGGACACTTGGAGCTGGGGCTTGAACCGCCAACCCTTCGATTACAGGGACAACTCCTGCATTCAATGCCAATAACTGTCAAAATAAAGGTAGTATTTGTAAGGCGTTCTTTGATTTGATGAAACAGGCCAACCTGTGATTGGCTGGTGAGGCTCAACCCGGTGGCACAAATATCACGCCGAGTTTTAGGTCACCAGCGCGCAGAAATAGAGCGCACAGTTTGTCAGTGTTGAGCGAGCGTATGTGAGATTCATATGCACAAAATAGATCTCTGCGCGCTCAACCTAGTGGCACAAATATCACGCCATAGTAAAGGCCTTCATTTGAGGCTGCACCATAATGAGTTCCTCTCAGACTCAGAACAGGCCTAATAGAGGCGACCTGAAGAGCTACAATAGTCAAATCACACCAAAGCATTACTTTAAACCACAACTTACTCATTTAGATGAGAAAAGAAATGTGAGAGAGACTTTTTTTGGAGATGATGAAGGTCCTGAAAACACAGCCCTGAGGGACGCCACGAGCGGCTGAATGCAGCATCTTTTAATTCTGGTTAGTTAGTGATGTATTTTGTTTTTAATGTTGTGTTTATTAATCTGGAGTTTATCACTCTTTTCTTTCACATTCTTGTGATCAGAACCTGTCGAAGCCCATGTTGGTTTATTGACTACTATATTTTCAAATGTATTTATTTCTCCTTTAATCGCTGTTTTTGGATAATGTCCTCCCAGCAGAACACTCATTTTGTTTCTCTGCCTCGGTAAACACTCAGTTATTTTCCTGAAACTTGACTCTGGATGACAGAGGAAGGGGGCGTGGGGTCGGTGGGGCACATGGGGCCTGAGGTGATGGATCCCTCTTGTCAGGATGTCAGTTCAGAAAGTAAAAGGCGAGTCCATCCGTTGCACTCTGCTTGTCACTGGATGAAAGATGTAATAAGAAAAAAGTGGAAGCTACGGTTCACTTCCCAGTAACCATGATGGTTGAGTGTCCTGGAAGCTCTGGGGGCAAAAGCAAGGCCGACCTTTTTCTTGTTCCTCCTTCATCTGAGTCGGACAAAGAGCAGCTGGGGACGAAGACGTTCTTAGGAAAGGGGTCATGTGACGAGACAAACTGCTGCAGGCAGATAGGATCGTTCTTTATTGGTGGCCTCGCACATTACGCCACATAAGATGTTTATCTGGGTCAGCCTAGGAGAGTAAAAGTGGAGGCAGAAGCTCAGAGTTAAAGCTCCTCCTGGGTTCTTTAGCACGGCTGGTCCTAGAAAAATGCACTTTGGGGTTAAAAGACTCGTTTATGTCATCAATCACAGTAGAAGAGTTCAGTTAACAATAACAGTCTGAGTGACAGCCGTCGGCTTCCTGCAGCTGCTGACACTATCCTCTTTTTAACAACGCTGCTGCCACTCTGGATTATACATAGTGAGATTCCGGCTGAGTATCAGGTCATCTGGGACATGAAAGGATCCACACCACAGGTTGCAGTTCAGAAAAAGCCAGGAACCCTTGCAGCTCGTTTCCATCCTCAGATCAGCTCTAATCTCCAGATTTTCCTGACGGCTGCTCAATTTCTGCTGCTACATGAGCGTCTCCATAAACTCGAACGGCATTGAAAAGTTTACCCGTTTGATTTGTTTGATTCAAAACGTTAAAACTGATAGAAACTGATTGTGCTGCAAAGGCCACCGCTGGCTTTTCTAAGGCTCCTGTATTAAAATATATATCAATGGTAAGTTTAGTGGAAGGAAAAAGTGTGGTTGAAACGTTTATCTCTCTTTACCACCTCATCCAAGGGCAAGAACCTTTTATTGTAAAACGTGAGATTTTTTTTTTCTTTTTTTAATTGCAGTGTTTCTCTTAAACTAATGTATTTTTCGTAATCACAATGTTCACAGTTTGATGGTTATTGGAAACGCAGCTACTGCTAAAGAAGAGGGCTGGATCCAATTTCAGTAATGGGAAGTTTAAAAGTGTGGTTTGAAAAAGATGCAACAACCATAAGATTTCAATCAGTTAAATACTAAAATCAACTATTAGTTATACTTTTTTTTTTTTGTAAATTCACTGTCCATAAACCTTAAAAATGTTGCCTTATTCAATAGCTGCATTTCTGTTTAGTTCAATTTGTTGTTCAAACAACCTATCATGTAGCAGATAATTGCATTTATGTTCTAAGTTCTGCGCCTGTTCTTGTCTCTGCAGTTCTGTGCAGAACAGTGAGCGGGGAAAAAAGATCGGAAACGCCATGATCACAACCAGCCGCAACATGGTCCAGACCGGGAAGGCAGTGGGTAAGAAACACTGATGCAATTTAAGGAGCTCAGGTGTGTGGAATAGCAGGGTCAGAGGCACTTCTGAAACAAAACATGGCTGTTTTCCATCATCAGGTCAGTCGGTTGGTGGAGCCTTGACGAGCGCCAAGTCCGCCATGTCCTCCTGGTTCTCCACTCTAGCTCAGCCTGCACCTGTAACCACAACCTCCAGTCCTGAACCTGCCTCTGAGGTGAAGCCATGACAGTTATTGTCCACAAATCCCCCAGTGACTCTTCCTGTCCCCTTAACCCTCTGACTGTGAAGCCTTAGCATCACTGGAATGACAGATGAAGGATGCAAGCAGACAAACAATCACTTTTCCTCATATTCAAACAGAAGTCTCATCCATGAACCCCGGCGGTGTCTGACCTCAGCCAGCAGGTTCTGGGCTTTCTTCATTATTGTATTAATTGGATGAAACTAAATGCAAGAAGGCAGCAAGTTTACTTTACATCCCATAATCACTGTGAGGGGGAGCCTGCCGTTGCTTTGGATGGAAAATCAACAACCACATTAGAGGCTTTTTAAAGCAGGACAGTGGCTCAATCCTGCAGTTGGTGATGCTGAATATGAGATATAAAGGCTGTGTTTGGTTTTTCTGTTTTCACTTTTGGATTCATACCTCACAGTTCTTCAATATTTTGCTGCAAAATTATTTCAAATGCCTTGGTAGCAGCACTCTTAAAGGAGCCTATGTTTTTAAGAGGAAAAAAATAATTTTTTTTTGGCTCAGGATGTCTGACAGGGTTTCTGTTGCAACACTGTGGTTGTTTTAGCGAAGTGAAATTTATAAACTTTTAATGCAATGTTTAATATTTATAATAGATTCATTATGTAACCAGAAAAAAATGATTGGAAAAACGGGTAAGATGTCTGCAAAACTAAGAATTTACTGTCAGTGGGAGAAAAAAGGAGGTTAAACAAGTTTATCAACAATATTTTTTCTAAAATTCTATTACAACTGTTTTAATTTTGGCAAACTTTTCTCTTAAACTAATTATAAGAAATATAGCAAATAGAAGAAAGCTAAAATAAACATTTTAGCAAGCGCTTTTTTAAGTTTAGATTTATACATAAATGAAGAGATTTACTTCAAATAACCACGTTTCAAGAGATAGGGTTAGCTATCGTTAGCATTGGTTCACTGGCTAAAAGGCTTAATGTTTAAGCTTCGTTTTTATAAAGTAAGTTCTGAATATGAATCACTTAGTAGATATAAGTAAAAGATATATTTGTTCAAAATTAATTTTGGCTAACCTTCAAATGCTAACCAAATTTCTTCCAAACTTTGTTTCTTTTAAGCTTGGAAATTGGGAACAATATAAATCTCCACATAAAGTACATTTCTATGTACATATATTCTATCTCAGAGTTTTCATTACCTAAAAATCTATGGTTTTCTTACTTGGTCATATTATTAATCAATTAAGTTAACATAGCTTTTTTGGTAAATCTTTTCAAATTTAGCTATTTGTCTTTTATATTAACCTGCTGCTTTGCAACTCAATCTAAACCTGTAGTAAATATATTTTAGGCCCAAAAAATCTAGACTGTTTTAATAATCCAAATATTAGCTTCACCTTTGATGCTTGCTAGCAAAAACGGACACCAAAGCTAACAGTTTTATTTAGTTTTATTTATGATAACGACCCTCTAGATGTACTGGATATTGTTGTTATTGTTTTGACTTATTTATTTAGAAGCAAAATATACACGCCAAGCAATCTGTAAGTTAAAAGAAAAAAAAAAAACACATGAAACACATGTTTCCTCACACGAATTAGCCTTTTTTTGTAAAAATTTAAAACTAAAATCACTACATCATTTTCTTTTGCCAAATACTTATTTTATTGCATCTAGTAATAATGATTATATTACAAATAAATGTTTGCATGTTAGCCTCCTAAGCTAATTTATTTAGCATTAGCTTGCTAGCTAAAACGCTAAATGCCTTAGCCACCTTATGTGTTCTTATTCCAGATTTTTCACCTCCTTTCGTTTCATTCAGTAATAATTATCATGTGGAAAGTAAATTTTTAATTCAAATAATTCAAGAGCTTGAAAGTTGTTTATATATATATATATATATATATATATATACTTAACAAAAACAGTTTCACAGAACAACAAAAAAAGAATTTCTTGTCAAATTTCTTGTGACAAAACATTCAGAGATTAACCATAGATTGATTTTATAAAAACTAAAGTTTAATATTTTTTAGTTAAGAATTGTAAAATGACAGATTTAACACCAGTTTCCACTTCAGGTAGTGTAATAATGTTCCTACCTTTTTATTTACAAAAGTATAAATGTAATTAGTAATACTCAGGAACAAGTCCAACAGCCACAGGGTCTTATAGTTGATTTTATGAAATCATATACAGTTTATTCTGACCACTGGTTGTGCTTTTGAAGAAATATTCATACACACTACATTGTTATCAGCACAGCTACTGAATCAGTCTGTTGGAACCAACTGAGCATTATTCAGTTCTTGTAAAGCCTTATAATGATTTAGCCGTCAGATATTTTACCATCGCATTAAGCAATATGTAGATTTTTATATTTCTGGATTAATTCTCTCTACTCAAATTCCCTTTTAAATATTTTTCTTAAACCTTACATTTATATGTATATTTTTAACTATAGAATTTAGCTGTTTACAAAAATAGGTCACAGGGAAAGATAAAAAAATACTTTTATCCACTTAATAAATGATCATGAATATTTTTTTATATATATTTATTTTACATTAGATTTAGAAACATTTTCAAAAACAAAAAGCCAAACATACTAAAATGTTTTCCTTTAACCTTTGCCTCATTTTCTGTGGATATTTTTCCTTTTTTTTAAAAAAACAAACAATATTCCTTGAGATTACAAGTAGATTAAAAGGTTATTTTGTATACAAGTTGCTGACTTAATGAGTTCAATGCCTTTTTTTGCTGCTTTAAAGTCCTAACAAAAGGGAACACTGATGCTGAAACAACCATCGTGCTGCTACAGAAATCCTTGAGAACGAAAATTTCCGACTCTTGAGTCAAAAAACTTCCTTTGATCATGAAGGATCCTCTGAAGTTTGCGTGTGCAGGCTGTTAGTAACCTTTCCCAGACCGTTTTTCTACTTTTAAATGAGTATATATTTGGAGAACTAGATTCATTGAGACCTAAAATAGCCTGACAACAGCTGACATATTTATTTGTTGTGTAGCGTGTTATATTAAGAAGAAAAATATCTATGTTATATCATTATAACACTGGAAAAAATGTGTTTATATATTTGCACAAGGCAGCCATTATACTCTTTTTGTGGATCTTTACCTTGTGCAGCTGTTCCTTTTTGAACTGCTTACAGGATCTGTTCCCTCCATGCTGCAAACATACAATTAAAAACAGTCCAGTGAGCATGCTCGCCCAGTTTGTTTCCAAATAGATGTTAAATGTCCTCTGTGTTGTTTTCATGTTTTGGAGTCTTTTTAATTACTTGTGCTGTTTAAAATGTTTTTTTTTTTTTTTTTAAATCTTCTGATACATTTTCATTTTGTAATTATACCGAATGAATGTATTGTGAGCTCAGATACGCAAAATATTTTCTGGAGAGATGCTTTTGATGTATCAGAGAAGGAAGTGGTTAAATATATTGCTGTATTCAAAATAAATAAAAGTTGCACTTTTATTTTTTCGGTAGCAGAGGTCACTTCCTGTCCTAAAATGGGTCAGTGGAACAAATTGGTGAGCATATGCTTGTTTATAGAGAACATAGTAGTTGTCTGACGTGACAGAAGCACAATTGATGTTTTAGTCGGGAAGAAAATTGAGCAGTGCTACAAGAAGTAATGGGGGGGGGCTAAAAAACTAAAGCTATAGCTGTAATTAAATCTTATTGGGGATGTATGGATTAATTTGAATCTGTAGGTATACTTATAACAGTGAATCTGAAAGAATCTATGCTAAAGCTATTTTTCTAATTGTCTGTAGGGCTGCAACTAACGATTATTCATGTGTTGATTATTTCTTTCAATTAATCAATTAATAATCGGCGGTAAAATGTTCCTGAAAGAAGATTTTTTTTTACAGAATTAAACCAGGTGAAAGTAAAACTTTTTTGGCTGAGTTCTGGATAGACCATATTGACAGACGAAAGACTTTTTAAAATCTTAAATACAAAGTATTCATACTTTTTTTTTTATAATTTTAGTATAAACTGTGCTGTAAGTGAGGTGATCTGTCAGCTAAAGGTATGTTTTTAGAGTCTTAGCAATTAATTAATAAATTAGTTGACGATTATTTCAGTAATCGATTAATCCAATTAATTCTTTCAGTCCTAATTGGCTGGATTCTGAGGAGTTTAAAAAAAAAAACGGGTATAAGTATCTTAAATGTTTTTATGTTTGTTTTTATCCAATTACAGGTAAATGTTCATTTTTAATATAACATCCATCCCGCTTCATCCGTCAGGGTGGCGGTTGGGCCGGTGCCGGTCTCCGGAAGAATATGGGCGTAAGGCAGGGTTGTGGTTGTATAGCTGATGTCTGTTGACTGGACAGATGTAAAGTAGACAGTCACTGAATCCAAGAGACAAAAGATCATTTATAAAGATGCTGGTTACTAACAGGCCTTGAGGAAAAACTATGGAAAGTTGAGTGGAAGGAAAAAGTGTGCTAAGATGAGGTGCAACACGGATTGCCAAGTTAAAACCAAGATTTGGGTGGAAATAAATAGTAATTAGTTACATTTACTTGGTTAAATTCTAGAAAGAGTACTTTTAAAATAAGTAGTCTTTTGTAATTTTCTTGTGAGTTAGTTAAGAAAAGCATGTAAACATGTTAAACAGTAGAAATCATCCCTTGGACTTTATCCCTTCCTTCCACATGTGATTGACTTACTGTTAGGAATGCTTTTAGAAATCAAAAATGTATTTTGAAAACTGTTTCACCTGCACAACTTTGTTACTTTCTAGTTTTTTTATTTTACTTTGCAAACCAGAATTTGCACTTAACTGGTTAATTACCCAAGTTTAAACATCTTCTAGCCATCAGTGGGTGCTTAACCTGTAACCTGCAGGTTTAGGACCCTGAAATCTGGACAATGCAGCGTCACAAAATGTAAAGTCTTCCTCCCTGTTTTGGAATCCGAAATCAGATTGGAAGGACTGGGGAGTCATGGGGTCACCTGTAAAGACCAAATTCAGTCCTCTAGATTAAAAACTACATCAGACTACCAAAAATACGTCTAATCGGGTGTCATGTCTGTTGTGTTGTCTATTAACTTCTAGCTTAGTCAGTTCTGGTGCTTAAAGGAAGCCATGACTGGCATTAAGTGTTGCACAGGGTCATACGACTCACCAGAGTTAGATATGGACGTTTTTGAGAAGAGCAGCAAGCAAAGAGCATCAATACACAATGAATTCTGTATGTTGACCTGGAGTCATTTAATATGCCTCAAATTAAAATCTTACTTTAGTGAAATGTTTGGATGCATTAAGGAGATTGGAGTCAGCACATCAACTGGAATGACCTTAAACCTAAAGCCTGTTGCTGTCCTGGAAACATGAGTTTTAATAAATCTTGTTTTGTAGCTATAAAAAGCTTTTTTCTTAAGGTTAATTATGAAAATAAAACTGTAAAACCAAATGTTTGGATCCAACTGTTTGAATTCCACTTGTTTTTGTGAAAAGTTCAACTATATATATGCTAAACTGGGGCGATTTATGAAAGGTTAGTGCTTCTGTTAGTTTCTTTTGACCAAATCTGTCTCAAGTAAAAAGTACTTTAAGAACAATCAGCCAATTGCAGATGGTTTCATCTTTACCCCAAGAAGAAATGATACTTTTATGCTTAAAACCCTCAAATTATTGTAAAGGTTTAATATCCAGGCATTAAAAGTAGATTATCAGCCTTCCTGTTATCTGTTCAGTCCTGCTCTTACTTTCTGTCTTAATGCCCGAGTGAACAGCAACAGGTCTTGACTTGTAGAGAGTCTTAAATTTTTATGCTTCTTCTGCTGCAGAAGTCTTTGCCTGCTGTGGTGTGTTCACTGATCAGAAACAAAGTTTGACTTTTCCGATTACGGGCCATTGAGCCTAATCCACTCCAGGTCAATAGACCAAACCGTTATAGAGTGAATTTTGTTTCATTATTGTTGCAAGAAAAAAACTAGTTTTGTAAATGGAAATTCGAAAAAACAAAAATCACAAAAAATGTTTTTGTTCCAAAGTTTTCTCAGATTGAGTTTTACATACTGCCTTCTTTTCAACTGCAATTTACAGGTCAAGTTCTTAACACGTTTCTATTGGTCTGCATGGACATCAAGAGAACTTATTGGGCTTGAAGACTCTATGATCTAAAATAACAATATTAAAATATAGTTAAAATCAATCTGAAAAAGAGGAAATTGAAAATAAATTCATCTGAGAAAACAGCGCGGTTAAAAATGAAACATCAGTTTTTCAAAGTTTTTATTGATTACAAATTTTCCATTTACAAAATGAATTCCTTGCTTGCAAGAATATTGGAACAAAATTCACTCCAAAAATCCTTAGGAAGTTTTTTTCCTAACAAACCGACACAGGAGGCCATGTGCAGAACGTTTTTGGTATATTTTTTAATAAATTAACGTTCATCCAAAATACAGTGCCAAAGGAAAATGATGCAGCCAAACATGCTAGTAAGGTTCGTCATGAGGCACCTGTGCTCATGTTTTAAAGACAAAGAGGAAGACCCACCCTCTCATCTAGCGCCAAAAACCATGAGTCAGCCCTCTCCTCTCAGCCAATCAGCAGCAAGATTTCTCAGTACTCATCCAGAAATAAAAAGTAATTGATAAGATGAAGATCTACACACAATCACACTACAGTAATGTTGGATATTAAATAATAATAAAAAAAAAGACAAATACAAAATAGACCTGGTTTACCCCCCCCCCATCCCTTCCACACTAAAACAGCTGTTTAAAACATATGAAAAATATAGTTTTTATATATTTATATAATTCAGCAGCTTAGAAATAAAAAAATGCATGAGCCCAGAACCTGTTCGTACTGCGAGTGGGGGTTGTGTTTGTTGCAGAGAGAGAAACAAAGTGTCACGTGACGACAGACGGACTGAGGTGTGGACTGCTGGTTGTGTGGAAGACCAAGCATGACGCACAGAGGGGGCGGAGCCTGGAGTGACAGAGGTGGGGCGGGCGGCGGGGTGGCTGGACCTGCAGCCACCCTCTTGATCAAACTTCCTCCACCTGTCTCGGACCTTCTGAACTAGTCTCCCCCCGGTGCCGCCTGCGAGGCCTTTTGAGGAAATGCATGATCCCGTTATTACAGGAATACTCCGCTGAAAATCAAAGTTGATCGGCCACATTTAAGGAAGCATCATGAAATCATTCTTAACTTGGATAGTTTCAATCCTTTTGATCCATTTAGGACGGCTGTGGGTCGGTTTATACTATCAATCAACTATTTGAAATATTAATAGTATGATGAATAACATCAACCAGCTGGAGGTTGATTACAGTCAGTATGGTCGATCAGGAGACG
Organism: Jordanella pulchra; assembly: GCA_034780135.1. Classification (NCBI taxonomy): domain Eukaryota; kingdom Metazoa; phylum Chordata; class Actinopteri; order Cyprinodontiformes; family Cyprinodontidae; genus Jordanella; species Jordanella pulchra. Next base: position 5,070 of record JAUZNJ010029396.1, on the reverse strand, counting down.
TTTCATGAGATTCAACGCAGAAATTAAAACCAAAATAAAAGCTTGTAAATGTTTGAAGACAATCTACCTTCAGATGAACTTTATGAGCATTTTAAGACCATTCAGCCCAATGATCTATATTACAAAAATGCTTAGAACCACAGATTAGGTTTCATATAAAATAACAGAAAACAGAAGTGGATGAAATGGCAGCGGATGTGTTTGAAGGTAGCAAATGTTTACGATAATCTGCTCATGCTCCAAGTGCAGACATGTGGGTCACGATCTGTCCTCCTTTACAAGAGTGACGAGGCTCAAACTGGTATAACCAAAATTAACGGGAACAAGAGAATACAGGCTACAAAAACAATAGATGACTTAAATCACACGAGAACGTCAGTGGCCTCAGATTCTTTGTTCAGTTTACCTTTTTGTTTAGAGCTGAATGATGTTGAACAAAGCAATGATGATCTAGCCTACAATTAACCCACATCTTCATCACAACACACACTTGTCTTGTTGTTTGACAAAATGAGTGAAATGAAGAGGTTAATATTAATGGTAGGAAATGGGAGTTGAAGGAATCGGACTGTTTTTAGGCAGCTGATGAATCAAAGCTAAAGAGAAAAGATTGATGCATAAACTCCCTTTATTTCGGATCATAAACCTAAAGCACATTTTTCCTCCTTTGTTTTCCAGAACCTCACTGAATACTTTAAAAATGACTCACCTAAAGAAGAATCCTGATCTTTTAAAGGAGACGGCAGATTGGAATTAATGGAGTGAACCGACCCATAGCCCAAAAATAAGAAAACTTTAGCCCAGCTGCTCCTCTTGTATCCCTTTACTTTATTAAAGCTGTATAAATATTTATCAAAACAAGAAGCTCTTCAAAGCATTTCATTTAGTATCCAGTTTGTGTAATCTTTGATTTCCTGTGGAGTATTTCTTTACAGAGGAGAGATTTTGGTTCAGTTTCCATCGTCGTTAACCAATAGGTTTACCTGTTAAGTGCATCATCCTCCTCCTCACCACAAAATTAGTTTGAGATTATCACATTGTAGAAACATTATGACCAACATAAAAATCTAACATGTCACCACCGACAAAATAAAACAAAGTTCAAATCAAAAGGGGAAACGGGTCGCGTGTTTTTATCCCAGGGGCATCGATTCGCTCCGAGGCTGGAGTCCGACCATCCCTCTCCTGAACCCGCATCAGACCCTTTAGACGCTACAGTACCCCCCCCTCCCCTCATGTTCACGCCTCATGGAGGGGGGAGATAGGAGCTATACGTGGGGGAGGGTCATCAGCTCCCCGTCAACGTCGAACGCCTCGCCTCCGTCGGGGGAGAAGAGGTATGTCGGGGGTTTCCACGGAGACTCCTCCAAACAGGAGGGGTACAGTTTGCCGACGGCGCAGCGGAAGTCCTTCCCCAGGTCCCAGAGGACCCGCTCAGAGACGGGCTGGCGCAGGAACCAGCGATCCAGCTCCATGTCATACTGGTAGATGGCGTACTTGGCGCGCTCGTTCATGCTGGTCTCTCTCATGAAGATGCAGAGCGAGTTGAGCAGCACCACGGCCCGCACGCACGGATCCGAGTAGCGCTTGGCCGGGCTGTTTGCGGCCCAGCGCCACGCGTGCTTGTTGACGTCGTAGATCTCCACGGTGAGGGAGGAGCCGTCGATGGTGCTGGTCGGCATGCGGATGCCGGAGTTGCTGACCACGTGGAGGCCGCCGATGTAGAAGATGAGGTCTCCGAAGGCGGCGGCTGAGGCGAAGCAGCGGCTGGTCTTGCGCATGGCCATCTCCACCCAGGTGTCGGCCCGGGGGAAGTAGCAATACATCAGGTCGTGGGTCATCACATAGATGCAGTCGTGCGCCACCACCGAGGTGCTCCAGTTCCAGGCGAAAGGTAACGGGCTCATCATGGTCCACTCGTCCTTCTCGCAGTCGTAGCGCTCCACCGTGCGCCTGCTCAGCTCTCCTCCCACGTTGTCGCCTCCGATTGCATAGATGTAACCATCGCAGTAGACCAGCGACGGCTTGATGCGGGCGCACAGCATGGGCGTCTTGGGCACCCAGGTGTTCTGCTGGGCGTCGAACCAGAAGAAGCTATCGACCGAGCGGAACACGGCCTGTAGCTTCCCGCTCCTGCCGTGGTTGGCAATCGAGTTTTTGAGCGGGATCTGGCCGCCGGCGATGTACACGTCATTGTCTGGAGTAACGAGGGTCCCCACCTTCTGCAGGTCTCCGGGGGGGTTGCACAGCTTGTACACCTTCTCGGCCTGTGGGCTGTAACACACGATGGTAGGCACAGACATCTGCATGACGTAGACCTCGCCTTGCGTCTCCGACATGGCCTCCATGAAGATCAGCATCTCCTCTTTGGTCATACCTAAACGAGGCTTGAAGAACTTGGGCATGGACTTGTAGAGGCCCTGCACCACCACAGACTTGTCGTTGGGCGGCAGCCCCTGGAACCAGGCTCGCTGCGTCACCTCCGACAGCGCGTCGATGCGGATCTGGCTCAGCACAGAGGACAGGTGCTGGGAGCGCGCCTCCATGTTGTATTCCAGCCACAGCATGGCCGCCTCGCGCACCGTCTCCTCCTTCTCCACGTTGAGGTTGTCGCTGCTCAGGATGTCTATGAGGAGCTCGTGGGAGAGCTGCAGGAAGGCCTCCTGTCGGTAAACTCTGGGGAACTTGTGCTCCACCATTCGCTTGGCGCTCTGCTTTAACTCGCTACAGCTGAAGAGGTCACCGATGCTCAGCATGCGGACGCAGTTCTCAGCGCTGATCTTCTTCACCAGGTAGTCTCTGCACTGGAGCAAGACATCTTCAACCTGAACAAAAAACAGACAAAAATCACCAATCTGCCCCTGATTCCTTCCACCTTACAGCAGTAAACCTCCTGATGTACATTTTTTGTATTTCTAAATATCTGAGCTATTCCATAGATTCTCCTCTGGACCTTCAGTGCAGAATTCTGCTCATCTGTACCAGTTCTTTTATTTTAATTCCCTGTGGAGTTCCTCAAGGTTGAACATTCAGCCCTTTGTTGATCTTCTTTAGGCTTTAAAATCCAGTGAAACCAGTTGCCCTCAGAAATCATCTCACTTATAACAAAAAAGGATTGTCATATTACTAATAATTCAAAATTGATATCGATCTCCAGAAATGCAACTTTTTAATACAATGGAGTTAAAAAAGAAAAACAGTAAAAATCATATTTTCATTAATTTGAAAAATTCCCCTTTTCAATCTCAACATGGAAAATGCTTTCTCAACAGAATAACATATTAGATAAATAAATAATCCAAATGTAAAATGAAAAAAAGCAAGAATGTTTTTCCAGTATTACTACCATGCCAAATTCGCATTGTATCAGGATACAGAGTTAGAGCTTTCTGTGAAGGCCTCGCAGGTTTGTAAGAAAGCAGAGAAGAAACCGAGGAACAGACTAGACGGGTCAGGGAGAAAGATAAGCTTAAAGCAAGGCTGGGTTTAAAAAAAATGAATAAATAAAAATAAAATTCCAAAGATATCTATTCAATCCATCATTTAAACACGGAAAATAAGACATAGTAGTTCCACCTAAAACTCCTGGAGGGCGGCAACCTTTAGTCACGTCTGTTTCAACATACCGGATTTAAAAAAGCTTCACTGTTTAGCTATTTGATAAAAGATGAATCTGGTTCCAGAGGTAAAACATTCTTCCTCTGTGCCTGTTGAAGAAGTTTCTCACAGCATGATGCTGCCACTGCCATATTTCATGGTGGGGCCGATTGCAAACAGACCAAAATGTTCTGAAACACGCTAAAGAAAACATATCGCCATTTTCCTTTCAGTGATGTGATGTTCCATCCTCAGGAAACCATAGTGAACTTGTGCATCTCTGACTATTTTAGAAAAAAAGCTAAATTAAAATTCTGGTGAAACTGAGCAGAGATGATCTGCCATCTTCTCCGCTGACCTGTAAGAAGCAGGCGGTCTCGTAGAGCGGCTCCACCGTGCTGTCGCTGATGGCCAGGTGGCCCGTGTAGGCGTAGGCGATGATGATCTTCAGTGTGGTGGGGTCCACGTTCCTCAGGTGGACGTGAGTCTGCTTGCTCTCGCTGAGGCCACTCATGAACATCGCCCTGCAGAGGAAATGATGAGGACAGAACCTACAGTGAGCGGTCAAAAGTACAGAACACTGACAGGTTTGGATCCTTCCTCCAAAGTCTAACAGTTAAACATCAGACTTTGGAAAACTTTGGTGATCCGTTTGTCTTAAGCAACAGATGCTCTTCACCTGCTGAAAAAGTTTCTAAAATCAACGCACTGGCACCAAATAATTATTCATTGGATGCTTGCTGTCCTGTCTTAGTTAATTTCATTTTGTTCAAACCCACCATGTTTGCAGTTTTACAGCAAAGGTGTTTCTTTAAAAACACAAAACAAAAACAAAACACAGAGCCTCTTAACCACAGCTGGAATCTGGCCAGCGTTCCCGGCTGGTACCTGGAAGTGGACCCTGCAGGAGCCTGAACACCACCGCGGTCCTCATGTTACTTTACACCAGCATCCCTGCTGTGAGTTACATAACCAAGAAACTGCTGGGCCTCAACGGGAACAGCAGCTCTCTCAACTACTTGGATACTTTTGAAAGTTAGGAAATTTACTGGATTTTGTGCATTTGACTGAATAACTTCACCTACTTCCAAAGTTCACAGCAAGACAGAAAAAAATCCATCATCAAAAGAATTATTAAGAAACGGGGAATATAAGCAATCCCTCTAAACTCTGACACACAAAGTATCCACCCAATGAAAACTACAGTGAAAGCAGGAGTGTAGTATATCTAGTTTGTGTGAAGTTACCAAAGGCTGAGACCCTCTCCTATAAACTTCATCCCCCAGAATGCCTTGGGCACCATGTTTCTGGTTATTTACGGTTTATTTGCTCGTGGAGTTCCAGATCTTTTATTCAATAATTATTGAACTTATTTTTTATTGTTATTGATTACATTTATATCGTGATGTATAGTTATGCTTTATAGTTTATATATTGTAGAGACTTGAGGGTCCACAAACATGATCTAGCGTC
>JAUZNJ010029395.1:0-15456 GCA_034780135.1 Jordanella pulchra | reverse complement strand
GAGAAGCAAGAATAAAATGTAGAGATAAAAACTGAAAAATACAATCTTTAAAAATATAAATCTGAATGTACAAATGACGTGTGACTGATCCTGAGTTTTTACACATATGTCATGTTTAGTAAAGATTTCTAGGTAGGAAACAACTGTAAATATACTGAGATGAGACAATGAAAATAAAAGGCTCACCATGGAAACCAGTAACCAGAGAAGCATATAAGTGCCTAGTTTAGTTGAGTGGGGAGAATCTTTGAGTCCACAGCTAAGAGTCCTCCACGTCACAAACCTCGTCTTTATAGAAAAGCAGCCAATGAAACAGCCAGGTGGAAACAAAAGGTTAGAAGTCACAAAGCATGAAGGGGGATAAACTGCTTTGATTAAAGGGAAAACGTGTAGAAAACCAACATGGAACACCTGAACCAACTGGTAACACATGGTGGTGGCAGCATCATGCTGTGGGGATGGTTTTTATTCTGAAAGGAAAGACAAGCTGGTCAGAGTTGATAGTTAGAAGAACGAAGCTTAATGTAGAGACGATGGTCATCCAGAGCGACAGCTAAATGGTTTAGATTTAAGCCCTTTTAGTTTGTTTAAATGGTCTAGTCAAAGTCCAGATCTAAACCCAGCTAAGAATCTGTCTCAAGACTTAAAAAAATGATCTAAACTGATTAATTTTAGTTATTTTATAAAAGAAGAACTAATTTCAACCTCTTGGTGCGCAAATCGAGCAAAAACATCAAGACCTACAGAGAGATATGAAAGAAACTTAGAGGCTAAACTCATAAAAAAAATATTTGAAACCATATATATATCATTCTCTTTCTGTTATTTTCATTTTTTTAATGAGACATTTCTAAAGGTTCAAGGCATGAATTTAATTCTTCCAGAAGGATCAGAAAACCAAATAAAAACACACAACATAGAATTATCTTGGATGTTTTCCTGAGTCTTTAGCTGAGCTTAAACTTCCTTTGACTCTACAGCTTTTGCTTTGGTTTCTATGCAAATATCCAGTAAACCTGATAATCCCTGGTATGATACAGTCAACATGTTCTATTCTAATTCCAAATCAGGCATATGTAGGTCAGTGAGTTTGTTCTCCTGAATAGAAAAGTGATTCATTGTCGCAATCACACATGCAAGATGACTGAACAGATGGAGGCTGTGTTGATGCTGCAGCACGAGCCATGCAGGCTCAGCTGAGTGACAGCAGCACATGGCTGCAGCGTTAACAGACTCCAGCTCCATGTTTAACACCAACACCAGCCATCTGCTGCAGCTTTGGCTTGATGGCGTGTTGACTTGCTGTGATTTACTGGATCCTCACATTCCTCACATCTTTGTCTCTCCTTTCCCTCTCAGAGCTCCGCAAGTTGCAGAACTATGCAAGTGAGTAACTTCAGCTTCTTTCTCTATCACTTTCTTTAACACAGCATCAAACTGTTCCTCTAAAGTTCAGTTCTCCTAAATGCCCACAAGATGGAGCCATTTCTTTGCATCCGATGTGAGCTCAATCTCTCATCATGTTGCCCATTTGAGAGTAGAACTATTTATGATTTTTATCTAATGTTTATGTATAAACAAGCCTCTTTTCTGCTTTTCCTCTTTAGGTGAAATCATTCTGGACCCCTCCACAGCCCAGAAGAACCTGGTCGTGTCTGAAGATGGTCAACAGGTCAAATACGACGAGCGTAAGGTTTCCCACTCCGAGGGTCCAAAACGCTTTAACCCGGCCCTCTTCGTCTTGGCACGAGAGGGTATGCACTCCGGCCGGCACTACTGGGAAGTGGATGTTGGCCGCAAGACCGCCTGGACACTCGGTGTGGCCCGTGTTTCGGCTCGCCGCAAGGGTGAAATCAAACTGAACCCAGAGGGCGGGTTCTGGTGCTTGTGGCTTAAGAATGGCGAGGTGAAGGCGCTGGCGGAGACACGCCTGCCTTTGATGCTGGCATCTCATCCCAGCAAAGTAGGAATCTTCCTGGATTATGAGGCCGGCCAGCTTTCCTTTTACGATGTCAAGGCGCGTCAGCATCTCTATACTTTTAAGGATAAGTTCAACGAGAGCGTTTACCCCATCTTCAGCCCCTGCCTTAGTCAGGAGGGGAAAAACACTTCAGCTCTGATGATAACACCTGTTAAACATGCCTAAATGTATCGGAAGAAAAATATAAAGACCAAGAACTTGGTGTGCCTTTTTTGTTCAAACAAGTTGTAGTTTCTTTAAAGAGTTTGAAATAATCTGACTTGTTTGCAAAGCACTTTAGATCAAACTATTCCAAGTCTTGCTAGATGAAGCAAATCAAGCTCCCGCTACTCATTGAATCCATCTGTGGGAACTCTGCTACAGGAATGAAGATGGCTCAGTTCGAATTGGGCAAATTGGTGATGACTCTTAAGCCACATCATTGGTCACCATCCGAACAGTGCTGGAAGTAAGAAAAGAGAAAGGAGGAAGGAAGCAGAAGGGTTCCTTTCAATAGTTCATTTAGCATAGGGACTTTCTGATCCGCTGCTTACCCACAATCCTTTGTGTGACAAGAGTTCACATATAGGCACAGCTCACCTCAAGGTGTACTCTGCATGATTCATGCTGATGCACATGCCTACACGTGTTTGGGGTTTTATAGCTCCGCTCATGTAACCTTAGTAGTTATTTTATTATTTTTTCAGCAGGCTGTAGTTCTAATTTGATGGGGACCAAATGTGTGTGATTCTGTCTCACAGTGACTTCAATATGGCTGTCTGAATTCAGCGCAGCAGTCTGGACCTCCTTCCTATACATAATTAGAATTACTGGAAGATGAAGGAAGAGGAGCTAAGAGCTACAATTTGCCCAATTCAGAAACTGCCTGTGTTTTGATACTTTAGCCAGAACAGTTTTTCTGTAAGGTCCACAAGGCCCAGGTAAAATCCCAGGCTCTGTAAATTTAGAAATGAGGCTTTGAAAAAAATCTGTTTTTAAGTCTTAATTTTATTTATTTAAAATTGATGCTTTTCAACACAAATGAAAAACAAGCGAGTCTATTAGAAGAAAAAGGTGCAACATTTTTAATGCATATATGTGCATCAGGGCTGAGATTTAGAATCAATTCTTTTCTATCAATCAGATGTCAAATAAGATCACTGAGTTCATTTTAAACTATTGTTGAATAATTTCTTACAAATAAAGGTTCTGTTCTACAAACAAAAATCCAGAACTACAGAACTACAATGTCACTTTTTAAACATTGATTATAGTCTCATTTATAACATCACAATAATTTAGCATTTAAACTATTAACAGAGACAAACTGTGGGCAGTTTGATGTGTATAAAAAAGGATCTCTGATGAAGTGTGAAACTCTTTTTGATGAAAACATCCGTCCCTCCAAGTCTCAGGAATCATAACGTCTCTTCTTTCTATCTCTGAAATCTTTATGTAACAGTAGTTATGTGTCACAGGAGGCTTTGTATATTAAAGTAATCTTGTCAGGGTCCTACTGATACAACCACCTTAAGGTGGTTGTTTTAAGGGGTTTTTATTTTCTGTTATTTTTGTTGCTGTTCTGCAGATTGTTTTGTACTTTTGTTCTGTATATTTCAAATAAAGGAGATCTTCCCTAAAATGAAAAGGAAAATTATTTTTTTAAATTTTTTAATAGATAAAATATCTGGCTCCACTGGTTAAAAGACACAAACAAAAGCAATAACCATATTCACAGAGTGCTTCGCAATATTATAAATGTGCTACAGAACGTTTACATATTTGGTTACATTAGATTTAAAAACTTCAATGTATTTAGTAAGATGATATCAGGTTTCAACGGGTAAATAAATACAAATATGGATTATAGTGTCCATTTGTGCAACATTGTTGATTTAAGTTATGAAGCAATTTCCCAAGCTTCCAGCAGCTCACAGAGCATGGAGCACAGAACTAATGAACTGAATATGTTCTTCAATAGGTTTAGTTCAGAAAACAAGCTCAGAATCATTCTCTGCTCAAAGTCACATGGACATCCTGCCCTCCTTTGACCCAAAGTTTCTGTCACACCTTCAAATACTTCATTTTTCACCGCTGCCATGGACCCTTCTGCTTCTATATGTTTGTTATCAGCCAAAGAGGAAGATCAGTCGTAGAAGTCAAGTGAAAAGGCAACTGGAGAGACTGAATCGTAATAATTCACCAAGTCCTGATGGTAACAACCCCAGAGTCCTGAAGGTCTGTGCAGAGCAGCTCTGTGGGATCCTAGAGCGCCTCTTCAACCTTAGTCTGATCCAAGGGACAGTTCCAGTGATGTGGAAGACATTACTGGAACTGGGGGGTTAAGGTTAATCACTTACCTTGCAGACAAGATGAACTGTCATAAGATTTGTAAATTCACAAACTCCTAAAGAAGCCAATAGATGCATTAGTCTCGAATACAGAAACGTTTCAACCCAATAAAATGCATTGATGTTTGTGACGTCAACCAGAAAGAGAAACTTGGCTGCACCTGTGGTTCTACCTGTTGACTCTGCTATTCAGTCTGTTTTAGCCGGAATGCACAAAAACTGTGCAGAATTTAAACTGAACAAAACAGATCAATTTGACTTATAAGTTAGTTGATCACATCTTTTGTTCCACATTTTTGATTTCTTTTTTTTCTCTCCACAGCAATACAGAAATTCTTTCCTTTGACTCTGTCTTACATGGAGCAGGGTAAAATGAGCTCATCTTAAGGTCGCGTTACAATATCTCTGTATTGTACTTGGACTAGACCACTCCAGAAACACTCTGGGTTGAACCTGCTGGTGTGATTAGCATAACTGTAATGTATGATTACATTTTTGTTAAAGACCTGATATCCAGACGTTCTTCTTTAGAGAGATTTCCTGTGAGAGCAGATGTCATGGCTCCATCAGTTCTGGCATATCTCTCAGGTCCTGAACAGAAAAGCAAATCCCATTTTTACGCAAATGATTCATTGTACTTTGTGATGGCTTTTGTTTTTGTTTCACCTTCAGTCCAGTCAGACCACAAAATATGTTGTGAAAAGTCTCTGTTTTCTTTTTAGTTCCCCATGGATGGAAATTTTGCCATTCCTCTCGTCTAGGCTGGTCACTTCTGGGAAGTTTCTCTTCTGTCTTTTACTGAAAGTGTTTAGAGTTTAAAAAAAGGAATGTGTTAGGGTAATTGGCGGGAGTGAGATGATTGGCTCAGTCAGCCGACAGCTGGTGAGGGGAGCTAACCCGGATATGTCTAAACATGTTGGAGCCTTTTTTTAATTATAGTTATGGTAAATCAACCAAATGGTTCAGATATAAAACGGAAAAGAATTTTACAATATTGTAAAACTAATTGTGTTTTGCTGAATTCTTTACATATCCAACTGTCATCGGGTTCATGTGATTGGGTCTGAAGTAAATCATCGCCCACGTGGGGTGTGTTTCTGTGATTGGCTGAAACTAGGGTGATATCTAATTGGCTGCACATTATTCACATTATGCACATTATTATTAGAAAAAAATCATTTGTGAATCAAGCCAAGTTAGCGGAGTTTCAGACATCGGAACACAAACACAGCGACGTTCACTGATACTAAGCAGCTTGTAAATCAAGATATATTTGTTTATGCTTCAAAGATACTGAATGGTGTCCTTGGTATTTTTGATTCCTGTCTTATAGTGTGCAGTATTTTGATTTATATTTTAGACAGCTCCATATTATTCTCTTGTATGTTTATCAATAAGGATTCTGAATCAAAGTGACAACTTAATGAGGATATTTATAATCAGTTTAAATTGACAAAATTGACAATATATCATAAAATAAAAGCCTCAACATAAAAATTGTCATGTGGTTTTAGTCAAATGAGACTAAATAAAAGCAAGAAAAGAATATATGATCTTAATCAACTAAATGGATTAGGATCATTCAGTATTTATTATTAACACAATTTATTTAAAATGAACGAACACCAGCACTTTACCCATGTACCATCACAGTGGTTCTAATTTACATCTCCTGTGTTTCAGGGAAGTTTCATAATCAATAGAAGTAGCAGAAAAGTAAAGGCAGTTCCTTCTGAGGCTCAGTGGGCTGCTACCAGCAGGCTTAATTTTATATCTGGGTTGACAGAGAGAGATGGGAGGGGAGGTTTATTTTGGGGTCTGAGTTGTGGGTCAGGACAGTTAGAGCTGAAGGTGGCAGTGGTCAAAGCGAGTCTCGGATATCAGCACAGAGTCTTAAGGCAGCTGCACTTTGGTGAGTGTCTTTGTGATTCTTCATTGGTGTTTTACTTTCTGTTTTTGGAAATGACATGTTTAGTGCCAAATTTCTTACCTAAATTTATTTTATTTCCCAGTAAACTTTTAAGTAGTGTCTAAAAACATGTTGACTTGATTTAATTTACTGCTGACTCATACAAGATCCAGGAACATCATTTAACCACAGACAAACAGGGGCTTACTGTCAAACTAAGACAGATGATGAATTTAGACAATAAAAACCAAGTTCCAACGATGGAAGAACATATCTCTTTGAATGTTTTTAAGTAGAAAAGTGAAATAATTTAAATTATGTAAACTTTTTTTCAAGGAATTGTTGCAAATTAAAGCAATTCATTTAAGTTAGAGCTACATTTACTTTAGAGTGTTCAAAAAGAACATAAAGGCACTGATCCACAGATACTTTCTATGTTAGAAAAGGTAAATGTAAACTAGCTCCATAGGAGGCTCTGTCTAGGAAAGAAACAGTTAGGTAGATGAGCTCTGAGACATTTTTTAATGTTAAAGGGATTAAAGAGAGCACATATACAATTGGAGAAGAGAACTTGAAGTTATGGCTTGAACTAACAAATATGCAGCATTGAAGAATAGAGAGGGAATTAAGAAGAGCAAAGAAAAGTTGTCCCTATGTCCTCTAGCAGTTGAAGCCTATAGCAACATAAATACAGAAAAAGCTCAGGGTAACCTGAACCACTCTAATCTTTTCTTTTATTTTTAAATAAAGTTTTAAGCCTGTTCGTAAAATTAATCTGAGCTGGAAGGTCATAGTGTCTCATATTTCATGAGACAGCTGGTCCATACTCTGTTTGTAAATGTATCTACCAAAAAAAGTAACTTACACAGGCACACAACTGATAGGAGCTCTGGATGGATTGGTTGCTTAATTAATGTTGGCCCTTATTCTGAGGTGACGAATTTTAAAGCCGGATTTTATTTAAAACAAGCACACCAACCAAAACAAACTAAAGTAGAAAAAAAGTGCTAGTTACTACAGTATCTAAATCAATATTCACATGTTAAAGCTTAGTTTTATTGTCATTTGTCTTTACATTTGTCCTATAAAATATATTTCAATTGTGCGTTTTAGGATAAAACAGCTAATAAGATAACCACAGATAACTTTCCTTCTGCCTCACCCATGCAGTTTCGTGTACATCTTCATTTAAATGTGTGGTTAAATGTTTGCAGTGATAAATCTCAGGATTAGGTAAAGAGGATTAACTGAGCAAAATATTTAGCCGGAACTAGCCGGAAATCTTTGTTACATCTTAAAAGTTAAAATATTTATAATCCAATTTGAATCTGAAAATGATCCCTTGAAGCTTTGCTCCATAGCTGCACATGCACATGACCCCAAAGAAATTAAAAGCCATCTAACCCTGGCAACCTCAATATCACAGCAGGTCTGATGTCCCGTTGAAAGGCTGGTTGCTTTCGCTGAAAATGACCCTGCCTCTCCGCCGTGTAGGAATGGCCACTACTGGAAACCTGTCAGAAGAGCAGGTGCACTGCTCCATCTGTTTGGACGTCTTCACAAACCCCGTGTCCATTCCATGTGGACACAACTTCTGCCAAGGCTGCATCCTGGGATACTGGAAAACAAGCCCTTTGTATCAGTGTCCTATGTGCAAGAAGTCCTTCCACAAAAGGCCAGACATCAGCGTGAACACGGTCCTGAGGGAAATTGCAGAGCAGTTCAAGCAGATAAGAGTTAAAAGTATTGAAGGGAAGGGACGCGGAGAAGAAGTGGTGAGTAAACCAAAGAAGTGGGCAATGGAGAGAAAGGTGAAGGAGGATGAAGAGAGGCTTTTGGAGAAAGATCAGATGCAGCACGTTATGGAGGAGCTGAAACAGAAGCAAGAACAGAGGAAAGATAAGCAGGAGGCAAAGAAGAGTCAAGGAGAGGAGCTTCCACCATTAATACCACCAGTTGTGGCCTCTAAAACTTCTCCTCCACTAACACCTCAAGATTCAGCTCAAGCCCCACCACTTCAAACATCACCTCCACTTTCACCTCACACACCTTCTCCTTTGCCTTCTCAACCGTCACCAACATCTATGGCCACTTCTCTCCCATCTTCTTCTTGGGAGGAGGTCCTTTGTGATGTTTGCTTGGGTGAAGGCCGCCCAAAGGCCATCAAATCCTGCCTCGTGTGTCTGACCTCCTACTGTGATGAGCATCTCAAATCCCATGCTGCCAGGTTTACCAAGCACAAGCTGATAGAGCCTGTGGCCAACATGGAGGACAGGATGTGTCCCAAGCACGAGCGGCTCCTGGAGCTCTTCTGTAAGAAAGATCAGACCTGCGTGTGTGTCCTCTGCACCGAGACCGACCACAGGGCACATTACACCGTTCCTGTGGAGAGAGAATGGTCTGAAAAGAAGGTGAGAAACATTCATCAATACCCAAAGATACACTTTGTTCAGTATGCAGCATCTGCAACCACTTATTCCTAGTTTGTGAACTCCTTCAGTAACAATGGCAATAAACCTTATTCTGATTCTGATTCTGATTATCCATGCAGGGTTTATCAGGGAGGGTTGGTGCCTCTCTCATCTTGGACACCTCACACATAACCCTAAGGACAATATAGAGCAGAGGTTCCCAAACTTTTCAGATTCTGACCCACGAGGTAGAACCAGAACCGACCCCTACCCCAAAGTATTGACTGGAATACAAATATTACTAAAAATATCAACCATTGGCATGACAGTAATGAAAAAAGCATCGACTACCAATGGCTTTAGTTTTTTTCTAATTACAATTGATGTTTTTATATCTACAAAACACATAAAAAAGCTTTAAAATGATGGTTTAGATTAATTGGTACAGAGAATCTTAAGGTCCCATATTTGTTGATCCAAAAACCCAACTTTGGAAATCAACGACTCAGAGTAATCCATTATCCAATCAGTCCTAGACTGGAGTTCAAACCCAGGACTGTCTTGCTGCACAGTAATGGTACTATAAAACATGTCTCCATACAGCCCCTACAAAATCATGTAAAATAATATATATTGATTGTAATTCACAACTGTTTGTTTGGAACGTTCTTACCATTTCAATTATGCTAATTGTGCATTATATATTTAGGAGGTAGGGTACATTCATTAGAGCTTGTTGATCTGTAAAGGAAACGGTGATAATAGTGATAATAGTGTGGTAGTAGAAGCTATAGTACAGTGTGCTATAAAGTTTTACTAATCCTGTTGGAAACATCAGGAAACCTTGAAATTGCAAAGTGTAGATTGTGATTTTTTGAAAGTGAAATCAAATGAAAATAAGTATTCACATATTCAGATTGTTTTACATGAGTTTATAAGCCAGATAAAGTCACTCTAAACTTTAGGAAAATGTCTAAGTGAAATCGATTCATCCTGTTCAATAATCCTTGTAGAGAGATAGAGAGTTTGGTTGCCTCTGATTAAAGACTGATTTGTATTTGCACTGATAATTTAAATAGACTATTAATGAACAGTCTCTCTAAACATAGTGGACAAGCACAACTGTGACATATTTTGAATGGCTTTCACCAATGCCATTCATCCATCTTCCGTTTATCCGCCAGGGTCGTGGTAGGGCTGGTGCCTATCTCCAGCAGTCTATGGGCAAAAGGTGAGCTACATACTCGAAAGGTCGCCAGTCTGTCAGAGAGAAATTAGAGACGCCAATTAGCCTAACAGTTATGCTTTTGAAGGAAGCAAGAGTACCCAGAGAAAACCCATGAATGCACAGGGAGAACCGGCAAACTCCATGCATTCTGAAATAGAGGCATTATTCTTACAGTAAAGTTTTTACTTGTTTGAAATTAATGTGTAAATTTATCCAACCATAGTTACTTCTACAGTAAATACTTAACACAGCTAGGTTGAGCCCAAAAAAAATTCCACGGCAGCCAAACTGTGCAAAGATTTAGTTTATAGATTAGCATTAAAAATATCATCAGGAAAAAGGGCGCCTTTCAGTTCTCATAGTTTAGGATATTATAAAAAACAATATAATGATTTTAAATTAACCTGATGTTTACAAAGATAATGCTCATCTTTCTTATTTATTAAACCAAAATAAAGCTTTCTATAGGATTTAAGTGGAAAGGTATGAGCCAGGAGCTTTTGATCTGTCTCCCTTTATGAACATACCATGATCAGAGTAAATAAGTTGTTAAAAGAAGGGTGTATGTTTACAAAGTTTCAAAGAACAACATCAGCAACCACAGGCCACTTCCAAGCTATTTTAAGTCTGCGGTTTTACAGAGAGAAAGTTTATTTATAAGTATTCTAATCCATCCAGAAGTGGACATCCCTCAAACTCCCCTGGAGGTCAGAGCACACAATGCTCAGACGAACTACAAAAAACTAGAGCCCCATCTCACACTTAAAAAAACCTCCATATTTACAATGTTAACCAGCACCTCTAAAGGTCATGACTGCCATGTTTAATACAAGTACCAACTACAGCAGTAAACTTGTTTGCTAAATTGAACGATTCACATGTGAAAGAGTCACAACAGAAGAAATCTGAAATGCAGCATAAATTGATTTCTTTAAGTGAAGATAGTTCCTTATGGTTCCCAAAATCTAAAAATAAATACGAATTTCATAAAGGAAGTGTATTTGCCCGTAATTTGAGCAGGGATCTGCCAGAAGAATAAGGTCTTTTGCCCTTTATATTATATAAATATATATTTTGGACTTGAAATAAGATGAAGAGCATTGCTTTTTCTTGTTTTAAATGTTTTTTTTTTCTTATTCTATTGGTAAATTGTCACTATGCCTCCAACTGATCATGCGCCTTGGCTACTTGGCCAAGGGGTTAGACCTTTGGCTGACCGGTTGACGCATATGACTTTCACCCAGGAGTTGTGGGATCAAATCCCGCCCAGGGCCCTCTGTTGTGTGCACCTTGACGCATTAATTTCAATCAAAATCATATTATTTAATTGCCAAAACGTCCTACTTACCTGCTTAAAACAAAGGAAAATACACTAATTTTAATAAAAAAAAATGATTAACTTGAATTTGATTTTCTGTAGTCGTGTGCCCACTGACTGTGTAAACCAGTGTTTTAAACTCTGGTCCTCATGGCTCATTGCCCTGCATGTTTAAGATGTTTCTCTGCTTCAACACACCTGATTCAGATGATTGCTGCACAGTAAAACCTGTCAATCTGCTATCAATTGATATCAGATGTGTGAAATCTGGGAAACCTCCAAGACAGGCAGTGCAGGGAGCCATAAGGACCACTGGTGTAAACTGCTGATGTTTGACTTTCCAGCTGCCACATCTGGGCTGCACCTTAAGTTATTATAAAATCATTCTGCAGACATCTAGAATAATAATGAATGTAATCTATCAGTGATAGCCTTTAGATTCTGATCTTTTCCCAGAGGGTTAAAGAGGTAAAGCATCATTAACAGTAATAACACAAAATTTGCTTTCTTTGTTGTTTGTGGGAATTTATGTCATGCAGGCACTACTGAAAAAGACAGAGATAGACGTCCAGCAGATGATCCAGGACAGAGTGAAGAAGGTGGAGGAGATCAAACAATCTGTGGAGCTCAACAAAGTGAGTCACAGATTTGTAGCGTTCTTTAGAGCCCTCTTTAGCTTTGATAACACTTATGATGTCTTTTCCAAAACAGTATACATTGCAACACTTACGTACTTCTTAAACAACATTGTTTTTCTAGAACATCTTGTTCTATGAATGAATTAAGAATTAATAACAGTTGCAGGAACAATTTCAGAAACATGTTCACATTAGGCCCTTGTGCTCTTTCAACAGCTTAGATATTAATGCTTCTGTTTTTTACTTTTAGGTCAGTGCCAAAAGAGAGATTGAGGAGAGCATGCAAGTCTTCTCCGAGCTGGTGCGCTCCATCCAGAAGGCTCAAGCCGAGCTGGTTTTGGTCATTCAGGAGAAGCAGAAGCAAACGGAGAGTTGGGCCGAGGGCCTCATCAATGAACTGGAGCAGGAAATTTCAGAGCTAAAGACAAGGCACACAGACTTAGAAAACGTGGCTAGGACTGATCATATTCACTTCCTGAAAGTAAGAAACCATTTATTTAAATAGAAATCTAGATTTCTCTTTTCCTTTTTTTTTATTGCGATTGTCCCATAAAGGCCAGTGTTGTCACATAGATTATTGCTACAGAAGAAAACAACCTACCTGGCCTTTTATGGTCAGAACGAATCAAGCAGCAATAAACGCAGTGATGTAGCCCAAAGAGTGCGTCAGGTATACTGTTCTTTTCAGTCATATCATATCAAGGCCAAAACATAACAGATAAAAGTTATGACATTCTGTTCTGAAATCTGTATGAGGGTAAGCAGGTGAGCTGTAAGAATCATTAGAGCACAAGGCAAGAGAGTAAATTATTTGCTTTGCAAATAAAATGTAGGAAAATTCATCATTTTGTATTCAGTTTAATGGAAAATAAATAGATCACATTTTTTCTTGCTTTAATACAAACAAAATTGTCCTTAAAAATGTTGCTTTACGAATACTTTGAATGCAATAGCAGAGCAATAATTTAAAGACTTTCAGACCAGAATCATAATGAAAAGCTTTGAATGAGTAACAAATGACATACTTTTGTGCACTAAAATGCCTTTTGCTTTCATGTTAAACCTGTCATTGGTTGGCCTATGGGATAATTCTTGTTTTAAATAGTGCATATTTCACGCTCATGAATAATGGGGACATTATGGTGCTCCTTAGGATTCAAAATCTAGTCCAGTATTATTTCATTTAAGCCTCCTTTGAAATAGAAAAAAAATCTCCCTTAACCACTTTGCTGATGACACTGAACTATTCTTATTAATGAAAGCTAATAGATGTAATCATTGACAGAGGTTGAAAGGTTGAAATTAGACCCCCAATTGACTTGTTTCTTCTCAATACAAGTAAAAAAATATAATAGTAAATAAAGTAAGTAAATAAATAATTAACAATAATAACAAATAATCTTTGAAAGCTCACCTATTACTCAATAACTTTTGTTAAAATTACTAAGGTGTTGTTGTGTTGTTTCTGACAAGCACTCTTAGCTCATACCAAACAAGTCAACAAAACAGATTTTAGCAACACCTGCAAAATCAGGAACATTGCAAAGAAAAGTCCAGAATGTTTTGGCATTCCAGGATCACCTTCATTAAAATACTTATCTTTTTTTGCATGCCCTGCTTTCCAAAGCACATCAGGTTACAATAATGCATGAAAGGTGCTAAAGAAATAAAGTCAAGTTAGTTTTCTCTCTTCTGAGTCTTAGAAACACGCATTATTCACGTCACTTTGACATAGTCCGTTTGGATTACTCAAGCCTTGTTTCCCATGGCTCAACCTGGCCTCGTGCTAGTTCATCCCACCATTTTCAAATGTTTCTATTACTGCGTTTTCATTTTGCCTAATTACTGGTACCAGCCTACTCATCTCTTATCAGACCCTTTCTTAACAGGGCAGAAAAAAAGCCAGTACCAGTACTGGAAAAGCTGTAATTAAAACATTTAAAGATTGATGAAGTGGAGTAGAGTCAGGTGAAGTTGAGCCGGTGGAAAAGGGGCATAAGACTTGTTTTAAATGGAGTAAAAAAATCATCAAATGAGAATATTTGAAGCACACATCAATTTTGCATTGAAATTATTGACAATGTTCTTTGGTCTTCTCTGCAGAGCTTTCCAGCCTTAAATGCTACCCCTTCTGTTAAAGACTGGTCTGAAACCAATGTTGCCACTGACGTATGTATTGGGATGATCCGGAGATCTGTGTCTAAACTGGAGGCAACGCTAGAGGAAATGATTGACAAGCTGTGTGATAGTGGTAGGGAATCTCACGTTTCCCTTCAAATGAGTTTCAAAAGAATGTAATAGCATTTGGTACAGATGCTGTTAATTCAAGAATTTTCTTCTTTTAACTCTTGCAGAGATTAACAAACTTCTGAAATATTCTGGTAATTATTCGCTCTGTTTCATTTGTCTCTCAGTTTTTTGCATCTAACAAGGTCCTGTATTTGAGTCCTTTGTTTTGTGTCTGCAGTGGACGTAACACTGGACCCTGACACAGCCAATCCATGGCTCCAGCTCTCTCAGGACAGACATCAGGTGAGGCATCTGGGGGCCTGGCAGGAGCTCCCAGACAACCCTGACCGCTTCGACACAGTGGTCATAGTACTCGGTCGAGATGGTTTCACTTCTGGAAGACACTACTGGGAGGTGCAAGTGGGGGACAAAGATGACTGGTATCTAGGGGTGGCTAAATCTTCTGTCAAAAGGAAGGGCAGGATCTCTGTGAGCACAACTCAGGGTTATTGGGCTCTGGCCATGAAGAAAGGCCAGGGCTATCGAGTGTCAACATCTCCACCATTGCTGCTGTCTCTTGACCCGAAGCCAAAGAAAGTTGGTGTGTACATGGACTACGAGGAAGGACAAGTCTCTTTTTATGATATAAAAGCTCGGACCCATATTTACACTTTTGAGGATACTTTTACAGGAAAGATTCTGCCATTTTTCTATCTGTACTGCTGTGACAAAGCGTCTGATACAATGGTGATCTGTCCCATTAAGGAGAAAAGCCTCATTAAGTAACAGTGAGGATATATGTTTCATCACGAAGATGACAATACTGGAAGAGACTTGGATCGCTGACACATTCAGCTGATTTTAATAGTATTCCAGTTCGATGTTTTAATGCTGAGTGTTATACAAAAGTTGCACACAAGTACTCAGTAGGTAGATACTGTGACATCTTAAGAACTCCCCATATAACTTTTGTCTGGTGAAAGAGGGAGGAGCTTTGAATACGAGGTTGGCTTTAAGTTCAACATTCTGTGGTTATGTTTAAGACTCTTATTTTGAGAAGATCTTGAGTTACCCTGTTGTATTGACATAGTTGATTAATAAATCTGCTGACAAAACTGGGTATTACAAGCACCAGAGAATTTTCAGTCATTATTAAATAGCTTCTGTAGAATGTTTGTTTAGTGGAAAATAAAACATGGCCATTGCAACTGATATGAAAGAAGTATTTAAATCATTGAGGGTATTGTAACTGGCTTACCATTACCTTCCAAAAACGCAGGTTGGAATGGATGATTTCTGGTTTCATTTCTGATAAGATAATTATATTTAAAAAAAATCTAATGTCACGAAAATGTTTGAAAATTGTCTTTTATTTCAGAAATATATATTATATTAAAAATTATATATACATA
>JAUZNJ010029394.1:0-15456 GCA_034780135.1 Jordanella pulchra | reverse complement strand
AGATAAAATATGGAAGTAATAAAAGATAAAAATATGAAAGTAACAGAGTGGGCATAGTGATGTAGTGCAAAATGCAATTCTTGAAGAACTGTGACAGTACAAATGCTTGGTAAAGGTTTTTTATTTACCTTTTTTTTTATAGGAAGCAGCATATCTCAGACACTATGATTCTAACTAAGGTAAGAATGAAATTCAATGCATACAGTGTTCTGAAATGAAGGATCCCATCTATGTTTTTCATTAATTTTACTGTTATATACACGATTGTTTCACAGACTATGTTCCCTGAAGTCCCATCCTTTTTGGTTGGAGCTCTGTGTGTCAGTCTGCATGTATGATGCAAGTGCAATATTATTTATTATAACTACTGTAGAGTGATATCATTTCTTGATGTATAAGTATATAATCATCAGTTGAATTTTATTTTTGTATTTTGGTATTTCCCCCCTCTCCACAGGATTTCAGTCTAATCTTTTATTTATTTTCTTTTAAGTTAGTTTAAAGTTACACAAGCGAAGAAAAGCCTGTACATAGTGCATTATATAATATAACTAGCAGCAAAAACATCTGATATGTTCATGGTTCACGATGCCAGCCCCTGCCATCTTATTTTATAAGCATATTTCACAGGTTGCATGTTGTTGCATATTAAATTTAGATTCAACTCCCAGACGAAATGTTTAAAATAAAAACAAGGCTGCCTCCAGTTAGATTACGAAGAGGCTAGAAGTTCAGTGACTTCTGTAAGATAACAGAGAAGAGACTGAAGTTTGACCCTTTAAAACCTGTAATATTAATAGTCTGCCTGACACCTTTTCTCTCTATTTACTAATAAATCTGTCAAAAAATAGGTATGTGTGAAATATTTCACCACATTTTTGTAGGACAAGTATAACTTTTAACATCTTCAAAGGAACTAACATTTTTATATGTTATCAATGCTTAAATTGTGTGAAATAACAAAAATGTCAAACAACAAATTTGAAATTGCAGCAAGTCTTTACCTTATAAAAAACAAATATAAGCAGGTCCAAACATTTTGAGATGGCAGAACATTTTATTCAACTATACTACATATTCACAAGCAGTTATTCACAAGCAGTTTCAACTAAAATTTCTGTTTAAACATATTTAGATAAAGCAAAGTTTACCTAAAACTGCTGTCAGTTGGCATTTTGTGTCAGTTTAATTATGACCAGCTTTACTTCAGTATATTTGTAAAACCAATTAAATTTCAATTCTTTATGCTTTATTGAAAGTGTTTTTAATTTTACCAAACCAAAAAAAAAAATGTGACTATCATAAGAGGTTAAAATTCACTCAACATGATTCATTTAAGCAGGAAAATCAGCATTCATGTTTTTTATTTTATTTATGATAATTGAACCAGTAACCTCTCTCTTGAAAGTTTGCTTCCCACGACTTCCATTCAATAAATTGACTTGCATAACGGGTGGCCTTATTGAACTCACAGTTTCAACAAGGTGTCTGAGTTCTAGGGCTTAATTGGTATCACTAACATCACAAGTCCATCTTAAATAGAGAAAAAAACCTAGACCTTCATTAATGTTTTTTTTTTTAGAGTTTTACCAGAAGAACTATTGATTTCTTTTCAAACTCTTTTAAATCGTATTTGTTTGCAAAACTACATTGTGTTATACACAGATTTACAACCCTAGGTAATTTCAGCATCTAGAGGATGTTTGGTCTTGGGTTTTAAAAACTAGAAGGGCCACGAAAGATTTGCGTTACAAGCTGGATTACAATGTCACAAAATGGCCCTAGCAAGATTAATCTATGATTTATGTGACTAATTTAGTGGATGTGCAACTGTCTAGTGCATGGGCATGATAGCCAGATAAAGCACAAAACCTGTCTATTACAATACTTTATGCTGCTCAGTTCTTGGCAAGACAGGGTCTAGCTCTAAGAGGACAGGATGGCATTGGATGAAATTTTGCACAAGTATTTGAATATAAATATGAGGATAACTATAAAATGAAGAAATGTTTAAGCTCCTCAGTTGACTATTCAATTCCCTATTTTCAAAATGAAATCTTGATGTTACTAAGCAACTCAATAGTGCATCAAATTGTACATAATAGCAGGTCCTTTCCACAATGCAATTTTCTGTGGTTATAGACCTAGATGTGTCATGAAGCAAGTCAGGAGCAATAGTTTTGAAATACACTTATCATCATCTAATAGTTTGTAAAGAAATTTTTTGTAAGTATGAAGTGTCTGAGACCACGCGAGAAAACTTGCAAATGCTATTATGGATGTATTGTTCCATCTGAATTTGTCAATCACTTGGTTAAGAGGCCAAAGCTATGATAATGCAGCAAACGTGGCAGGAATATCTTCAGGGGTAGAAGCCATTATCAAAAAGCATTAATCCTCATAGGAACAGCCTGTCACTGGCGACAGGATTTGACTGGGCACTTCTCTTGAACATAATTCATGAACCATTCGAGATATCTGAAAAACTCCTAAAGAGTGGAAAAAACAGAGAAGCAGAGCTTTCAGAACATACACCATACATTATGGTAGCTCCAGAATCTACCTAGTAATAACTTAAACAATCACAGGTAAGATTCACAGTTGCAAGAGGAAGATACCAGAGCTACGTAGGGCCTTAACTCCCAAAGTATTTAGGCAATTCAAAAGATTTAAGCAGTGTCTGGAAGCACAGAAGAAGAGCTTTCAAACTGAGTACTGGATGACATGGTAGACATTATGGCAAATATACCCTAAGTGAGATGTCTGCGAAGGTTCTCAGTTATCCAAGTCATGGTCAAGCTTGGAAAATTGGTAAAACGTCTTCTAGAAAACTTCATGTCCACCTGTCTAAACTGACACGTAAGTAAGGGAGATTTCTTCTACTGCAATGACTTGCATGATGAGCGAATGAGACATGGTGTGAAAAGAAAAGTTCAGAATATTTGAAACTTGAAAAATGCTGCAAAGGAAGTCAACTAGGCAAATTACCATAGTTGTCCC
Organism: Jordanella pulchra; assembly: GCA_034780135.1. NCBI lineage: Eukaryota > Metazoa > Chordata > Actinopteri > Cyprinodontiformes > Cyprinodontidae > Jordanella > Jordanella pulchra. Next base: position 12,456 of record JAUZNJ010029394.1, on the reverse strand, counting down.
AGATTACTAATTTCTGAATAATTTTACCCTGAGAAGCAAGATGGTTCCTGTGATGCAAGGTATGTTTAATGTTTTGTTTAAGCTAAAATCCCCCCCCTGTAAACAGTGGCAACACATTTGACTAAAAGTTAGATTTTACTTCATTGGAACGTAATTTATTTGCATGAGATAAATACTTTTGGATGAAAACAGCATTTTTATTTCAGTGCACCTGTTTCTCATTGAAATTATTTGTTTTTACATTTGATTTCTATATTTTTGTTTTTTTCATTTACAATAATTGTCGAAGATTTGTGTGACTTTTGTGTGACTATATTATAACGTATTTACGTATTTACCTATTCATTTACTATACGTCATTCTTCGAATCAGATATCAGTTCTACCTCTTGTAACAGAGAGGCTGTCCTTTGGAGCAGAATGACCAAAGTAGAGGTCTTTCAGTCCGCAGCAGGTCACCACCCTGCAATTCTAAAGCAGATGTTTGGAAAACTCAGATTGACCAGGACATCAAACCTCCTACCCAGAAGTTTTAAATTCCCCCTATCTATCCCAGGTGAATTTTTTCCCCACTTTTTAATGAAGAGGTCATGAAACATCTCTGGGAAAGTTCCAATAATTATACCAACAGCAAGCCTCAAAGTGGGAGAAAATTTTCTTGGAGAGAGATCAAACTGAATAAGATGAAAATACACGTTGGTTTGTTGCTGTCCATGTCATTGGGGGAGCTACGAATGGTCTCAGACTACTCTAGGACAAAATCTGTGCTCAATGACTAGACGAAAGGCAGTGCAGAGTATGATCATCTCCACTGGGTAAGGCCTCTCCTGGATCTTATGAGGAAGCCCTGCATGTCTTTTTACCATCCAAGGCAGAACATTTCAGTAGATGAGAGGATGGTTGCCACGAAAGCAAGGATTTCTCTCAAGAAATATATGAAAGCTAAGTGAACCATATGGAGGTTAAAGTTATTCGTGCTTGTTCATGTGGATGGCTACACGACTGATTTTCACTTTACCAGGGGAAATCAACATCAGCAAAAAGAAACAGGCTTTCCTACAATGTAGTGATGTCATGATACATTGAATGATGAATAAAGATTTGTTGGGATCTGAATATGTTGTTTACTGTCACAACGTTTACACAAGCCCTCTTCTCTTTCGTCATCTAACTCAGCGGGGTTTCGGGGCTTGTAGGACATTCTGGCAAGGAAGAGTTGCTTTTCTAACAGCCGCATGGTGTGCCCTTCACAGGGCATCACCAAGAAGCTGAATTCGATGGATCAGTGATCCACACTAGAGAGGTCTCCATTTGTTCAACTATCCATTTTGTGTACGGAGGGGAGACAGTGCTCAGATGGCAAAAGACACCAGATGAAACAGAAAAAGGTTCCAGTTCCCAGGCCAACAGCTGTGGTGGAGTATAAAAAATATAGTACATGGAAGGGATGAACACATCTGACCGGATGCTAAAAACAAACACCACTGAAGAAGAATCAAAGGGAGGAAAGTCCTTCCCAAGCACCTTTATCCTTCCCAAGGAGCTATGTACAAGTCACAGTCAGCTGCCTAAAACAGGTCAGCAATTTCAGCAGGAGCTTGCAGCAGTTCTTTATGGTGTCCCCCTCCATAAAGTGCCACAGGGGATCTTGTCAGAAAATCTTTTCTCAATATCTACAAGCCAGGGTCAGGGGAAGTATGGGGTGATGACAGTGCACTGTGTACAAGAGGAGCACTCCATGGAAGTGTGAAGTGTGCAGAGTTTGACTCTGTATGCAGCTAGAAAGGAACTGCTTCAGGGATTACCACACCAAATAAAAATGTCTGGAATAAAATTACAAAATCAAGCAAAAACACTAAATAAAAGGCCAGTTTTCAGAGTTGTTTTGGTTTCCATGTCTAAAAGTTCAAAGTTAAAATTGTTTAGTTGACATTGATGCCCATATACTTTTAAGTTTTTAGTGAGTTATAAACATGGAAAAACTAAATCAATTTTTATTTTTATTTCCATTTCAAAGTGTTGTTTTTCTGTATTTTATTGACAGAAAAACAACCACACATTAGACAGAAACTGGGGCATGTGTCTCTTTGAACCTACATATAGTTTTGGAGGAAGCAACCACATCACCCCACAGTCCATGACAGCGGTCGTTCTGGTTAGTTCATTGGCATCTTAAGAGGATGACATGGTGGAGGATTATATTTGGGAGAGAAGTCATAAACAATAAAAGTTAGATAAAGGATAATGATAAACATACAAAATATGATCACTGAAATGCACTGTACATCTTTAAATATGATGTGGTGTAGAGGTGCTGCAAAAAATGTAGTCGCACTGAATACTGCAATCGGGATGGCCCAGTTGTGACTCTGGCAGTAGAATGGTCCTCGAGAGATGAGGAGTTCATGTGGGTTAATGCTTTTTCTGGGAGTTGTATGGAAAAACTCACCATCCTCACACATTATTATCTTTTTTCATCATCCAATAGCTTCCATATTTCCTTGTGTTTCTGTTTTGCCTTCTTGTTTTCCCAAGTCAAGTTTGCATAATTTGGTGGTTGAAAAAGTAAATTTTTCAAAATAGAAATTGAAAAAGCAAATGGAATTAGAATAAGAATAACCTTTTTAAAAATGTCATTAGGAAAGGTATTTATAATTAGATTTATGAGTTGTTGTTTAATCCCCACTTAGAAATACAATTTGAAATACCTTTTTTAAAATGCAGTATTTAATAACAGATTTCTTAATGACATTTACAAATCCTCTCAAATAATCCAGTTTAAAATGTAAAATTAGAAAATTCTTTTCAAATTAGATTTCAAAATTTTATGATTTAAATGTTAAATTTGAAATGGCTGGTTTTCTCTTTTAGTGACTTTCTAGGTCCTACAAATTTGGCTTCTGTAATGTAACATCTATGCTTCAACCTCTAATGAAGGATGTTCTATGACAGATGACAGTCTCATTTTTTCCGAATACTTATCCAAGCACTGACGTCACTTCCTGCCTGTTCCCCATTTTCTCCTCCAAAATCGACTTTATGTCTAGGCAGAGAAATTAAGCAAGTGAAATTCCACATCATTTATCTCCTTCCTGGGTTTCATGTTTAAAGGCCGGCATGTTCATACAGGTCCTAGCAAAACAAAACAAAGTCCAAGAAAAGGAGAAACCCGATACGTGAAAATGACTACATCATTTTCTGTGCTTTTCAAACCTTTATTTCTGCTACATTAAGAACTATAGCCATGCAGCAGTCCCATTAACCACTCAGCGGTTTATGTCAGAACAAGTTGAGCTTGGACAGACCCATTTGCAGACAGCTAAAGGGAGGCAGACTAGTGAGTTAACGATGTTACGTTTGAGACAGTCAGTTCGACACTGCATCAATCGTTTGAAGCGGATGTGCCACTGAGTAGTGTTTTGAACGCATCCGGTTGCATGATCCCTGTGAGCTCAGCCTTGTTACGTCACATATTGTGTTGAGTTTGGGTAAAGGTTGAATACTCTGAGTCTTTCTGCTGGTCATGTATGACGATCAGAATCACTGCACACCCCATGGGTTCTTGAGGAGAAGAGATCGCTACTTGTCTGAGATAATGCTTTCATTTCTAATTTGAACCAGAGCTAGCATATATTTGAAGGCTCTCAGTAATCCAGGTCATGATAAAGGTTGGAAAGTTCAGGACTTCAGGTCCAGTTGCCTAACTGAACTTTCCAACCCTAAACCAGAGCTAGGAAAATTTGAGTTAATATTTAGTTATAGTTCAGAAATTTAAAATAGTTTTATGTACTCAAAAAACTAATATAGACACAACACACTGATTCATTAACAACCCATAGTTATTTCCTATAGTTAGAGTTATTGACATAGTTCATCTATATAAACAAGACTATAGATTATAACTCTAAGATTGTGTTGAGTGAATGAATGAGTCATTTGACCAATAAAAAGGCAGTTCTAAACAAATTTGTTAAAAACAGATGCTTTTAGTATTTTATAGTCTTCTGGAAGCTTGTTCTAGATAAGTGGACAGGGTCTAATATTTTAAATAATCAATTCCTAAATGTAGTTTCTGTCAAATCAATTTTGAAAAGTAAAAAAGTAGCAGCACATAAGAACATAATTTTAATTTTTTTTAACTTAATTTTTATGTGCTCAGAGTAAGAAAATGGAGCTCATCCCACTGCTGTTGGAAAGGGGATAAATAGCACATCTGTCTGCTCTTCTACGCCATGCAAATGACCTACACAACATCAGAAGTTTACATGAATTACATGAAATGAAACAAAAATGTTCCTTCCTTAAAAGTCAGTTATGAAATCTGAATAAACCTTTTTCCAACTTTAGGTGTATAAAAACTACATTTTTTGTTGTTTAATTCCAGAATAATGCCAAAATAATTATAATTTGCAATAATTTATTTATTTAGAGGTATACATACACTAATGAGGTAAACCTAGTGAACCTAAAACTCAGGTCACAATGGTTTCATCCAACTTTTTAATATCTTATATTTTTTTCTGATTGTAGTATAGGGAGCCTTCTGCTATTCATAGGGTGAGCAGATCCTGATCTGTGTAGATTTATTTCACTTCAGTTCTAGTGTCCCCCCAATTTAAAAAGATGTCCCACATTTGACTGGGTCAGATTATAAAAAGTAAAAAAAAAAAAAAAAAAATGCAGACTAGGCTGACAAGGCTACAAAGCAGAGCCTCACATCATGACCAATCTGTGTACCATGGTCATAAAACATAACCTATGGAATTACTGTATAAAAAAACATAATGGACATTAAGCTTGTATGTTTTTACATTGCAACCGTCATCTTGCAAAAGCTAGCAGAGCAAGCTTTGACCACAAGGCGCTGTATGGTGTTTTGACCTAGTCATATGTTCATAACATAATAGAAGTAATTAAGGAAATACAATTATGCCCCAACACAATCATGAAAAGAAAACAGTTACTAAACAAGATAGGTCCAATCCATTTGCTTGGAAATACATAGGTTTTTCAGTCAAAGAACAATCAAATATCTTTAAGCAATATGTCGAACCAGTTTAGGTGACACTTCTTTTTCTCTAGTAATAATTGTTGACAAACAACTTTAATGTGCATTACAGTGTTGGGGCATAAACGGTCATTTCAATTTTAGACATTAGGGATCAATTCATTGAGAAGTTCCAAGCTATGTATCTTCTTAATTTTACTTTATCTTATGCTTCAAACCTACATCCCGCCAACATTTTCAGACTGTTGGATTCCTCCTTTATGCTGCTATTCTAGGGTCACAGTTTTTTTCACTTCTTGTTATTTTAGGTAGGGGTTCTCATTTGTCACCTCTTCAAGTTGTGAAATGCTTGTTCAGTTGGGTTAAGGGGGTTGGGTTAAGCTAATAATTAACTTGACCAGTCAAAAATCTAACCTTTTTTTCCCACCTGATGAGGTCCTTTGTTTAGTTGGCAGTGCTCTTTGGGTAATTTCCTTGCTGCTTTATAAAATTCCTTCTGATTAGTTTGGATGCATTTCATTCTGCTGCTACTATAATCAGTTACATATCATCAATAAATATTAATTTGCCTACTTCAGAAGCGACATTGCACATCCAATCCATGCCATTACCTTCAGAAGCTTCACAGATGTGCTTGTGTGCTTAAGAATGCCACTTCTTTCTCCCCCATTTGTCTTTTCCATCACTTTAGTAATTAGAAATCTTGTTCTCAGTTTTTTCAATTGTGTTCCAGAATGTTTGTATTCATCTCTTTACTTCTTTGCAGATTTTGGCCTGGGATGAGTGGTTTGCTTCCAAACTTCTTGCCTCGGATTCTTCAATGAAAAGTGTATTGTGATACCTTGCTGTTTCAACACTTCTTGAGGGGACTCTATATATCATGCAAAATAGTTTAGAGAAGAACAAACAAAACAGAGAATATTCTGGGAATATTCTGATCCCTTTTAACTTTCTAAGTGTGTTTTATCTAATTATTCCAAGTAATTTTAGTATAAGCTGATCCAGTGTTTTAATTTGTTTTGCCAAATATTTGTTCTTTTTTTTCTCACCCGAAATAAATTTATATTTACCTATTTAAAAAAAACTGGTTAATCAAAAAAGGTTTTCTTAAAAATAATTCTTAGTTCGTGACCTTAAGGGAAAGTAGCCTTCAACATCTTCAAGGAAGGTCAGCTTGAATAAAAGGGGTGGTATCCCCTTGAGTCTTATGGTAACAACAACCATGTCCTCTGACTGTGTGTGACATTTAGGTCTCAAGTTCCCTCTGGTAGATCATTTCCAACATGCCGGAGGTCAGCCTCAGGACACATTTGTCTAGCTTCACTGGCCACTCACTGCTTCTGGCATTTGGCTTATGAACAAAGCAATGGATTATTTTTTCAGTCTCTTTTGGAGTTTGTCTTCATTTGAAATGTTCCATATTTTCTACTGAAATAAAATAATTCCATTTCTAAATCTAAAGCTGTTCTGTTACAGCTTACTGTAAAAATATGTAGTTGTGTCATATCAGAACATTATTATAGATAAGAGGAGAAATTGTGCCATAAATTTATATGGATAAGGGATAAGAGACTTTTGACTCCAATAAAACTTTATGGCTGCAACTTGGTCTAGTACTTTTGAAACAATTTCTTTAAACGGCTATGGTAGGTTAAATATCACAAATCATCACGAAAATATTTTTTTGTGTGAACGTCTTAGTTCTCTGTTAGGCTTACTTCTATTTTAGATTCTTGTTTGATAAAGCAGCTCATGTTTAAACCAGGTGAAGAAAGTGAGATAAACCTCTCATTTCTTCCAACTTTCTTTTTTAAATCCTGCATTAAATTTTAACTTCCTTTTTTATTCTGAAGGTTTGGTCCAGCAGGGCAGGAATATGGTACAAAACTAAAGTTAAACATTTGTTGTTTTCAACAGCGCCATATCACATTGTTACACCACAGTTGGATTCATTACCACATTGCCATTCCTCTGTCAGTGCAATCGAAGTATTGATGGTGAGAGCCCAAGTTCCGGCTTTCAGTGTATTCATGTCCTTGGGCAAGACACTTCGCCCGCATTGCCTACTGATGGTGGTCAGAGGGTCCGGTGGTACCAGTATATGGCAGCCTCACTTCTGTCAGTGAGCCTCAGGGCAGCTGTGGCTACAGTGTAGTTTGCCTCTATCAGTGTGCGAGTATGCGCATGAATGACTGAATGTAGTGTAAAGCGCTTTGGTCGCTATATGAGTAAAGGCCATTTACCATTTCAAACAGTACTGGAAACAGAAATATAGGTATATCCAAATGCAGACAACCAGATGATCAGGATTTTACCATGCTGCTGCTCATGGGAAATGCTTACTCCATTGAGGCAAAAGAATACACCTTTTGTCCATTGCGGGGAGCCAAAATTTACCAAAACTGAAAGTTCTTTAGTATTGCTTAATAATAAGAAATAAGTTTGGTAAAAAGCTGCTCAAACTGGCCTTCTACATTATAGACAGTGTAATTAACTCAATTAAAAATTTAAACCCATCTCACCACAAATTTTTTGTAATTGCAACATTTTTTCTTTATAGTGTTTTTTTTCTGTTGTATTTGTTTTTTGCGCTTTTTGAGTTTGCATAATACAAAAAATGTTTGCAGCTAATTTCTGTAAAGCTCTCGAACTGAGGACCCAAAGAGTTCATATGTTGGTGACCAGCAGTCGATGATGGAATTAATCTCAAAAAAAGATCTCAGAAAGACTAACTGCTGAGGGGTTTGGAGCAAAGGCCAAAACAATTAAGGAGAAGCCAGTTGGCAAGTGACCTCACTGCTTGGAGTAGAGTGAGAGCAGGAACAGGGAGTAGGAAGGAGCATGAAGATCTGCTGGATTGATACTTTATAGTTTGCGTGGTTCCTCTGAGGAAGCAGAGATGACTAAACCATGAAGCAGACTGAGTTACCTTGAGGGTAAGAGCTTTGCTCATTGTCAGGGATAGAAACTGTGCCGGAGCTGGGAGGTCAGAGACCGAGGACAATTCATAACATTATCCAAAGCCAGAGTCAGGGACAGTGAAGGGGTCAGAACCAGGAGTTCAGATGACCGAGAACAATCCAGGGCTGCATCTCAAGATCTAGTCAAAGGGGAAAAAACAGGTCTAATCCAAAAAAATACAAACAGGTCAGACAGGGGTTAAGGCAGGCTCAGAGAATCAGGAGGCAAATGGGTCAAATCCGGGAGGGAGGGAGAAAGGTAAACTGGACAAAGCTTACCAAAGCTCATAATTATCTGGCACCTGCTACTGGTCTGAGGCAGGTATATGTAGTCAAGGGTGCAGGTGGATCTGATGAATGATGTTGAGGAACAGCAGAGGAGCAAGTTAAGGTGATTGTGATGATGGACAAGCACTTGTTTACAGATTCATGACAATTTCGGCATGTGCTGTGTGTTTTCACCAGCTTACAGCAATTGTCTTTGGAGGGTTTTCCTTTAACATTTGCAGTGTTATTCTTTTACATATTTTTTGTGCTTGTGTGTTTATTCTTTGTGCTTTAGTTCTTGTAGGCAATGTTTCCTCTAAGCAGCTTAAAGGGAACAAATGCGGTATTGTGTACTGCTCACACATCCTCAGAACACAAGAAAATCTACAGTGTTTGCAGAATTATAAGGCAAATGAGTAGTTTGATCACATCATCTTTGTCATACATGTTTTCCTACTCCAAGCTGTATGTGCTTGAAGGCCAACTCCCAAATTAATTATTAGGCAACTTCCTTTCCTTTGGCAAAATGGGTCAGACAAGAGATTTGATGGACTCTAAAAATGTGTTAAAAAAAGCACAAAATAACTGCCTTTAAATTGAGGAAAATTAAGCATGAAGCTGCCAAAGAAGAAGGAAAAAAATATTGAGAACCATAATCAATGAAATGGTAACAATTTAGCTTGGATTTTGTTTGAGAAGCAAAGTTCATCTTGAGGAATTTGGAATGTGATCAATTTAGCTTTTGGCTAATTTAGAGCAACTGGCATTTTTTCAAACAAAATCATAATGCAAATCCATGAGGTGAATAAAATATTATTTGGCCAAATAATTTTGGTCATAATTTGGTAATCGGAATGTAATCAGCATATGGCAGAAAATATAAAACATTGATGTTATATCAGTGTTTAAACCCTTAGCGAAATACAGTTTATTTAACTTCATAACAGCTCAAAACATATTACTGTAACATGGTGTACCATGCAGTCCATCTTGTTAGCTTGTCTTTACTTAACAGTAAACAATTGAAATTATCAAAATCATATATAGCCTTTTTTTTATTTAGAATCTCTGTCCCTAACTCCTTGTGCCACAACTTGTGCCTCTGTCCAAGTGCGTTTCAAGGTTTTTCTCCGGGAGTTTGCATTTAGGATAGCATGATGACAGCAGAGGGGGCGGCTCCTTTTGTTCAATGTACCCCACATCCAGGGGAGCTCTATTGTCCTCCACCCCTGTCCATTGTCAAAGGTTCTTGCGACTCGAAAAGATGTTGCAAACTGTCTGTTTTGCAGAAGTACAGTTCTTTTTTTTTAACAGTGTCCTGTCTGGTGATGTGGCAATAAGAATAATTGTCTTGATACCAAAAAGAGCCCAACCGATTTTGCTTTTACCAGTGGAGCAGTAGGGCTATTGCCATAATGTTCCCCTTGTTTTATACATATAAATTGCTTTATTATAATTATGAAGGGAGTTTTACAGATTATTTGGACTAAAGTTCAGTTCTGAAATGTCAACCACCATGACTTTGCTTCAGGGCCTTAAGGTCTCCGGCCTGGTACTCATGTTGCTGGCTGTTCAATGCAAACCTCACAGAAGAGTTTCACCAAAGAGGAGTTGGCAGCACTGGTTAATAACAAGATTAGCAGTTTAGGTAGTGTAAATGTTGAGGAAGACCTTATTAGATATGGGTATGCCTTTTTTGGAAAATAGACCTGCGAGCTTAAAGTAAAGCTTAAGCGGAAGTTCAAACAGAATAAACTGGACTGGCTACCTCATGCAATCAGGAGTTCATCCACCTGTGTAGCAACCAATCAGCGTTCTACTGCACCTCCTTGTCATCCAATCAACATCAAGAGTGCAGCATAAAATTACTTTCTTATCCACAGCAGTTTGCTACCCAACAAGCTTGAGTTGAGTTGAGTTGAGTTGGAACACATGTTGGATTTCGAATCTGATTACCCTGATTCAGCCCTCCTTCATCCCCTTCTCCATCATCTAGCCAAACTCTAGCTCACTCCCTTGCCACTGCCCTCCCAGTTGCACTATTTTTTAAACTCAATACTGGATGCAAGGCATCCCCGGTTTGTTAGATTGAACTAAAAGACACATAGATGATAGACTTTGCAATTGAAACCTTGTAGGGAAAAGTTGATTAATTTTGTAGGTGGAATGTGACATGAAATGGGTCTGTGTTATTCCAAGTACTTGTTCAGGTGTAATGTTTCATGTGTATGGTAATTATTACAATAATTGTTGCCAAAGTTTTTATTTGATTGTTCTTACAATAAATTGTGTATAAATGCTAAGATAAGATACAATTATATGGTTTTTGTGGCAGTTATTTTCTGATTAAGTCATAATTTATCTGTTGGGTTATATTTGTACTTTTGGTATTCCGCAAGTGTTCCACTGCCCTTGCACTGCATTACTGCATTGACTCTTTTAAGAAACAAAAAAAGCTTTACTTAATTGATGTATTTTATAGGTAAAAAGAAACTCAAAAGTTTATGTTTATATATTTTAAAACCCACATAAGCAAGAAACCTAAGTGGAACATAGATACATTCCTGAGTTTTAGCACTACATAAAAGTAGTTTAAACATAATAATGAATGAATAAATACTCTTAAAATAACATCCTCTCCCTTAAAGAATTTAAAAACAAGTAAGATGTGTTTCTTTTATTCAGCTCCAAAGTAATAAAAAACAAAGGAGTCAGTTGTTTAAAAATGGCAGTGATGCTGATGGAACCTGCTACTACTTGGCTCGGCTGAGAGAAACAGCATATTTATACTGCATTTAGGCTAGGTTCTCCAAACCCTCATTTAAACAATATCATTTATTTGCAAAATGTTCTTTAAAATAAATTTCTCTTTTATTGCTAAAAATATATATGTTTATATGCATTTAGCAAATGTAGATTCAGTAATAATAGTTTGATTTCAATGACTTTATTGATAACAATTGAGAGTTGATATTTTGAATAAGAAAAAGGTCAAATCACAGTTTTCTGCTGTAAATGTTCATAAAGCTATATTGTACTTCAAATAGACAGTATATTCCCCTAATTTTCTTTGCTCCCTGAAATTTTCAAACATTTTATGATGCCCTTGTTGTGAATATAAGCTTTCTATTGGATATTTAGACATATTGGTAGGGACTGTATTGTTGAGCTTTTTTACTCATTTATAGTGGATTAAAACTGAAATCCTGTCTTCTAGGGTATAAAAGCCACTGACTATTGTGAGTTTTCTGCTCATTCTGCTAATCCCTAGTTAACAGCTTATGCTTTGCAAAGACGATAAAGATGGTTTCCCTTCTTTTACTCTCTCTTTTCCTTTTTTATTTTTCTATCATTTTTTTCTTACAACTTTATGTTAAGTTAAAGTTGAGATATAGCTTTTACATTACTGACTTCTATTGTAAATGCAAATGCAAACATTATTCGGCTGTACAAGGGACCCCTCATAGATATTACCTGACCACCTTAACTTGATAAAATACACTAAAGAATCATCTGCAAACCTGAGATCAAACGGGGCTCAATGTTGTTCACTGACTATTGGGAAAATTGCATGCCCCACTGTCTTCACTATTTAATATCATGTACAATAGATAAAACTCAGTTCATGTAAAAGGGACGGCTCTCAGTCAAAAGACTTGAAAAGAAAAGAGGGGTGGGGATCTGTTGCAATTTAACTATACAAGATAAAGGAAATTAACCTTGACTCGAGCTTTACTTTTTATAGTCATTGCAGGCTGTTCCCTTAGGTTGACTTAGCTATTTCACTACATTAAAGCAGGATTATCTGCAGTAATTGGGATGTAATTGTTGTGATACTTTACCAGAAGATTAGGAACATATTAAGTAACTAGAACTGGAAGTTCTAGCTAATTGTTAGGTAATTCGGAATCAAGGGTAAAATCAATTAATGAATATTAATTAAATAAGTAAAACTGTAATTGCTTAATCGCCAGGGTTCTTAACATTTTACCCAAGCTGGTGTACCTAGATTAACATTTTACCCAAGTTGGTGTACCTAGATTTGGCTTGTAAGATCAAGTTACCAATTTAGTAATTTAGACCGTGGCTATTGTTGTATCAGGCTATTGGTGGATAGGAACCTTTGTGCTGTATGGGGTTCACGGGGGGGGGACCAGAATAAAGGAGTACCTGTTAAGATGGAGATGTCTCCCGCATGCTTCTGTGTAGCCTCTATATTTTA